>JARHVA010003907.1:620000-677500 GCA_037957365.1 Torreya grandis
TCTTATAGTCACAATACCCTTTAAAAGAGGAAAAAAATGAAAACACTCTTATTTGGATGCTTTACTTCTAACACCCCACTTTTGACACTTTTAACACCCTACACTAACATCACTATTAATCCTCTAATTATCCCTAATTCTACTACAACATAGCTAGTTTATCCCAATTCATCAGATAACTCTAATACAACCTATCAACATATTATATCTTAACCCTAGTCGTATCGACAACATCCCTATCCTAACTCATCACTATTTGACTACCATGACTAATCAATTAATACTATCACACCATCACCCCATATAATTTAATACAAATGTAAATTATAATTAATCAACTAAATAATCATATTAGTTGGTTGATTAATTTTAATAATAAATTCTATGAACATCTGAACGAAAGAAGTCAATAAAATTCATAATATATTGAAACAACACTTATCCCAATTCAAATAATCACATATATAAATCTATGGTCAAATCCAAGAGAATATCTAATCAAGCCCATACCACTCCTTACACACTCAACTCCTCACATTTATGATCCAACCCCTTCATTAAATGAGGGATTTGGCCTAATTAAAACCCATGATATTGAATCAGATGCAATCATCCATATCATTTTCAAAAATATATAAATTAGAGTTCCCTCATCCATTTCCAATAATATTGACTAACCTAAATAAACTATGACATTTGAGATATCAAGAATTGTAATGTAGCCATCCATCCATCAAACTAATCATTAGTCAACCAAATGGACATGTTTTTAGATTATATTTATGTCAGCAATTGAGCAAACAAATTTCAATCTCAAATCCAATTAAATTTGCCTAAATAGGGGCTTATTCATCTATTTAATTGAAGTTGCATTATAAGATCTATCTTTATCTCAATCAGAGGTGCTTTATATAGTTAAATTAGGATCTTAAATGTTTGTTTGAATTTGTAACTTATATCTCTCTAAATATACATATGCACATGGCTTACTATGATATATAAAGTAATCAATCCCAATAATTGGTAAAGAAAATTTTCAAAGGTTCTTATCTAATTTCATATAGTACATATTTACATCTAATGTTTGTAAAATAATTATTACATTACAAATATTCAATCCCAATCCATTGTCTATTAAGACAAGATTCACTCCTATATTTAATAATTTGACTTGAATAAACAATGGGAGATTCTCATCTATTGTGTTGAGTATGCAATCCATATTTAAAAATATATATCATGTCTTCATTATTAATAATTGTATTGATCAGGATATAAAATAACATTGTTACACATCATTTATTATGGTTTTGTCATTCAGTGTAGAAAATAGGATATGTTTGTAGCTAGTTCTCCTTTTGAGTAGTTATCATATAAAAATGTTAACTTGATTATTTTTAAGTTTATCAATTATATCATAACCTTTATTTGACTTATATATAATAATTCTAGGTTAAGGAATATGAGGAGTGAAATTCTAACTATATCTTTTAAGTCACACAAGGTGAAGCATTGTATTGCTTCTAGTTGTAATAGCATGGATTGTACTATCCATTATAATCCTAGGTATAATAATAAATGTGTGATGGTATATAACATGGCCTTGAGTTTTAGGGGGAGGAGGAATGAAAGGAGTCATACATGTACTCTGAAATCTAGTTTTAAATGGAAGCATTTTAGATTGAATATTTAGACATTAAGAGTGATTAAGGAGAGTTCAAGATTATTCATCAATAAGTTTAGTTTTAATGTTATTGACAATGAGTTCAACCCATTTCATTAAATTAATTTGAAATATTGTACATTTTTCATAAAATAAACACATATTTATGGCAATCATATCTTGATAATAATGTATGAACCATGTAGATCCATTATAATGATGCAACACCAAAAATATAGAACTAACCACCCTAAAAAAATTGAGTAATTTTTGGAAACAATTAATTATTTGATATTAGTAGATAAATGAAACATATATTTGTATACAAAAATAGGTGTATCTCTCACTCTCTATGCTAAAGTTACTGAAAATAAGAAAACCTTAATTTCAAATAATCTAGATAAACATTTTGGTAATAGAAAGAGGGTTTTGATCCAATCATTATGAATAAAACACATATGATTATATATAAAATAGATAATTTTAAAATAAAATACAAACCAAATATGTATGGGGAGAAATATTAAATCTAATATAGGAATCCCAAATAGGAGAATATGCATAAACTCCTAGGAAAAAAGAGACATTTTAGATTTGAGAATATTATAAGGGGAACTAAAAAATTAGGTCAAAATCCCTAATGTTTAAATTGAAACCCTATAATGTATAATGAAACCCTAAGGAAATGATCATTTACTTCACTCAAAGGAATAATAATTCCACCAATATGTTTTATCTACACATGATAGAAATTGATAAAAATTGATACTAATTATGATATTAAAATTTATATCCAAATTTAGAAAACTTCAATGTAACTAGTAGAGTTTGATTGATTTATTGCACTTCATTTTTATAGAAATTAATATAAGATATGTTCATCATCATGTTTCAGTTATGCTCTTTTTTGTGACAATGTACAATTGTCAACAATATATGAAATAGGTATTTGGTAACTCAAATTTGGAAATTTACTATCGAAACCTGTTGGATAGATTCTATAGTGTTTATATAGCTTAGGTAACAAGAGACATCTAGTATCTACCTATTTTTCTCCTACGATAAGATACATATAGTTCTATAATAGATCATTGTGCTTTCATGTACATCTAAGTATTTTTTTAATTTCAAAAGCTTAGTCATGTGCGCATATAAGAATTCATCTTCATTAACCTTAAAACCCTAGCTCAACATTAAACACTTTATTTGAATGTAAAAATGGGTTAAAATGGATGGTTTAAGTTAGCCTAAATTACCAATGATGAGTGGATGAATTTATCCTATGCTATATCTTTCCAATAGTTCCAAAATAATAAGTAATTATCCTACCTAACTATGTATCTACTTAACATTTATATGCAAGTATATAGTGTAATCTTGTGTGGCTTTCATCACTTGAAAATATGTTACTTTAACATTGCAATAGTATTCAGATATAGCTTGATGCCAATTCATTTAAGCATTTTAAATAGTTTTATACTTTTAGGCATTGCCTCAAGGATGTCCATATATCTTCCTTAATGTCTAGATGCTTCTCTAGGTAGTTTCTAGATAGGAACAAGCTCAGGCTTGGTGTATATAAATATATGACTCCTTGGATAATTTCCCTTTGAAATAATAGTTTAAATATACATACTAAAATAAATAAAGAGTTTGAATCAATGTAAATATCCATTAGAGAGTGCATAGATAGATCTATCCAATTTAAATATCTCCAATGACATAATTCATCTAACTATGGTTGAAGTTATATACGAAACTAACTAGTGACCTAGATAACAATGACAATTCACTTAGGATAAAGAATTATTTAGGTACAGAATAGGATATATTGTATGTGTAAGATAGAAAATTAGGACTGTTGGGCCCATTTATAATTAAATAGCTAAGAAATAATTTGACGAAGAGTCATATGTGTACATAAAAGTCATGTATACTAATGTTTGGTCAAAATTAATGTTGTTCATTGAATAATAGCAATATTATGTGTGTACTGGTATAAATTATTAGTTGTAAAAAAAAAAGTGATTCATTTGAAAACATAATAAAATAAAACATCATATTTATCACAAAGATTGAGAAAGCGCTAAGCCAATCTAAGAAACTATAAAGATTAATTAAAGGCTTAAATATAAAAAATGCAACAAAGTAAATATCACATCATGAAACCAAAAACCAATGCATAATAATAGTAGGTCTCACAAAAAATCAAAGCAGATGATAGAGGTAGAGTATTATTTTATTTATCATCCTGAATAACATTATTGGAAAATTTTAGAGTATCAAGGACCAATTCTCACACATCATTCATTTTATCTTTATTTGAATAATATTTTAGATCATGTAGATTGGATAAATAAATAAAATAAAAGAAGTTAATTCCTATTACTATTGATAAATCTATCCACCAATGTCTAATAAAACATTACTAGACACACATCCATGAGATTTGTGACTAGGCAAAGGATATCACAAACACAACAAAGGTCTATGCCACATGTTGCTTAAATCATGACTATCAGGAAATCCATAGCCATAATTATATTTTTTAAATATAATATTCAATTAAACAAACCAAAATTACTTTCAACCTAGATGTTATATGGAACCCTCACTAAAAATTAAAATTGAATAAATTATTGCAATTCAAAAAATAATTAAATATAATTACACTGATAGGTGTTCCATATAGTGGAATCTTGGGATGGGGGGGGGGGGGGGGGCGGGGGCAGGGGGGTGGTGGAGGAAGGGTGTAATGGTATGAGTGGGTTGGAAATTAATTAATTGGAATATGACTTAATTATTTTTAAAAAAAAATAATTTAATATGGGAAGGTGTGGAAGAGTGTAATTAATAATTAATTAGAAACTAATTTTTTTTGGAATATGAACCAACGTAGAATTTTAAAAAAATAAAATTAATACACACACACACGCACGCACGCACGCACGCACGCACGCACACACACACACACACACACACACACACACACACACACACACACACACACACACACACACACACACACACACACACACACACACACACACAAGATTAAATAATTCACCAATTCAAACTAGAAAAACCTCAGAGTGCAAAGCAAAGCAGAGTATAATAGATAAGAGTCAAAAAAAATTGCGAGTTTTTAATTCAAATTTTTGGTACTTTTGGTATGTATATAAGAGTCATATATATTTTAGTTATTATTGATGTAAAAAGTATATTTATCCTAACATCTATCATATTTACCCTATTAATTATTACCTTAATATTATGAATTACCCTATAAGTTATTACCCTGAAATTATGAATTACCCTATAAAATTATTACCCTAAAATTATTTATAATTTAAAGGTAAATAATTTATACTTAGATTTATCATAAGGTTTATATGTATTAAATTTATATACAGATAGGTAATAATTTAAGGTTAAATAATTTATCCATATATACAAATTTACATTTATAT
This sequence comes from Torreya grandis, assembly GCA_037957365.1. Taxonomy (NCBI): domain Eukaryota; kingdom Viridiplantae; phylum Streptophyta; class Pinopsida; order Cupressales; family Taxaceae; genus Torreya; species Torreya grandis. The sequence continues at coordinate 625,134 of JARHVA010003907.1, forward strand.
AATTTTATATATGATTGTTAATGTTTGATTTGTTTTCTAAAATATGATATTTAAATATCTAATTAACTAGCATACATATCTTAAATAAATCTATGTAAAATACAATGATAGATATAATTATTGAATCATCTATATCATATTCAATTACGAGTACCTCCAGAATGATATCTATCGATGTATTTTACATAGATTTATCTACGATATGTATGTTAGTCATGTATTTATTTAAATAGATGTTTATAATTCCTTACTACTAGAAAATATCATTGTTTGTTTTCTATTTTAAAACATAGACATAATAAAAAATATATTTAATATTTTTCAAATAATAACGAGAAAGGCATTCTCATCTAGTCATAGCATCGAGGTATATATCCACCATTATCACATTCTCTAAATAGATATGAAATGTAGTCCATTTAATTTTGGTTTCAAAATCAACATTTTAGAATTTTTAAAACCATGAAGCCACCTAATTCAAAATGGATTATTTGGCCACTATTTTAGGAGATGCACAAATCTACAGGGGATATTTTCCATAAAAAATTAAAGATCCAAAGATGATAAGATTAATTATCATCCATCAATCAAAGAAATAAAATATAGTATAAAATAATGTATAATGTAAAATCACAAATTTATATGCATTCAATCTTAAAAAATAAGCTAATTTATATACCATGAAACTAAATAGAGAAAATAATGGCAATGTAAAATCTATGGGGCTGAACCGAAAACATAGGCAAATGTACAAGAATAAAAATGAAATTTGATAACCATGTAGAGATTAGATCCTTCTAAAATTGGCAAAGTGTAAATTTAATCAAGGCAAGCCAATTTAAACTTCAGGATACTAAGAAATAAAACAATGCTAATGTCGATGCCTTTGGCTGAGCTAAAATGCATGTAGCAAATGTGAATAACAAAATTAGTGATAACATTAACACCAAGCATTTATAAATAATACCTATGACTCAGCATATAAACCTATGACTAGATCCTTGGGTTTGAATGAGTACATGGAGTTTAACTCAATATATTTCTTGAAGAACATTTACACTTCACTCTTCAGGAATTTCCCTAAAATGTTTTACCGAAGTAAGGTTCGAGAAGAATATATTTTAGTGGCATTACCAAGACCCAAAAATGCATTTATATACTCATTGCAAGGAAGCCAAATGAGTTATAATGGTCTATCTCAAATCAAATTTCCTCCTCCATTGTCCATATAAATGGTAGCATATGATATACATATATAGATATAACCATTTATTTATATCTTAAGGACTTCCTTTACTTAGGATGATAATGAACTAGAGTATTATCAAGACAAAAAAATTATTAATAGGAAATGCTTTTGACCAATAACCAGTATTTATTCATATTGAATGATTCTAATAATTACAAAGGATGAATAAATAAGTCTCATCTCAGAATTGGAGTTTTCATGCAAAATTCAAAACTCTAAAAAGTAAAATTTAATCAGCTATTTTTAGTAGTTGATATTTTAGTAAGTTTCTCATACAAGCGTGTATAGCTCTAAAAATATCTAAATTAAACTAAACACTAGAATCAACCTATCAAATGTATTTGAACTAAAATTCATGTATGGATACAAAAATTAAATTTAAAAAAAAACCCAAAAATATTATTAAATTATAATCTTGGACCCTCATATGGTAATGTATGGCCTCAAAAAATATCAAAAATGTCTCCACTAGTACAGGAATAATAATATATTATTAAAAAAACTACTAAAACTTACATATAAATGACCAAACATGATCATGTGACCATTAATAGTTATTGTCAGTCATTTATAACATTATCAAATTGATGACTAGACCATTTTTAGTCATCTATCAGTTATTTTGATGGATTAATTCAGTTATATATTTAGTCATTCATTGTTATTAATTGGTAATTTATTTAGTCATGGTAATCATTTATTTAGCATTTATAATAATTAATTACAATCAATTGATAGTATATTTAATTATTTTTATTCAATGATTTTCATCCATTGGTAGTATATTTAGTCATTTGTATTAACTGATTTCTATCCATTGGTAGTATATTTAGTCATTTTTATCATTATTTTATCATTCAATCCTACATGTTGGTTGTCCAATCTAAATTCATTTATGTTTATACTCACCTCAAATGACTTAGGGTTTGTTAAAATGTAATTAATGTATGATACTTGACCAATTGCCCTATGCAGCGATGTTGCAGCCCATAATAACTCATTCTGTAAAACAAAATTCATTTCCATCTTTATATATATTTTGACCAAAATTATTATACAAAATATATATATTTATATATATCCCAAAAATATATATTACAATTTGAAACCTTAAAATTTTATTCTAAAATAAATAACACACACACACACACACACACACACACACACACACACACACACAAAATAATAAATAAATAAATAAATACACACATATTTTATAAAATATATGTATTTATACATATCCCAAATATATATATATAACCATTTTAAACCTGAATAAATATAATAATTAAATACATATAAATTAAATAAATAAATACATAAATATATAAATAAATAAATACATATAATAATAAATAAATTAAATATATATATATATACAAAATAAGTAAAATAATTATAATAATAATAATAATATTAATATTAATAATAATAATAATAATAAAAGATAGAGGAAGGGGAGCACAATCAGTCAACCACCCCACCCCTAGCAGATTCAAGAAAGCGTTGTGGTCGACGCTAAGGCCACAGGGCTAGGTCGGCCCATGGACCTTGTAATTTTTTTTATTAAAGAAAATATATTAAATAAAATAAAACACTCAAATGCATTTTTTTATTAAACAAAAATAAAATAATAGGTTTAAAAAATAGAAAAAAAATATAAATATATATATATATATGTAAAACCCTACATCTAAAATAAAAATACTTGATTTCATTATATATATATATATATATATATATATATATATATATATATAATGAAATCAAGTACTTTTATTTTAGATGTAGGGTTTTACATATATATAAATATTTGATTTTGATAATCAAATATATATAAATAATATGGATTTATTACAGAAAATAAAATTAATAATTTTTTTTAAAGAAAGTAAAAAATTACATTTATACTGAGTTTATACATGCAAGAAATGTGATTTTCATATTGGAGTGAATTATTTTGAGCTTCTACCATAGCTTGAACTTGTAAACCTTCCATAGCTTGAATCTGCAAAACTTCCATAGCTTGAATCTGCAAACCTTGAGAGAAAACAAAGTAAAAAGTGAGAAATAAGTTTGAAAAAAATAATTTTTACTTGGGTCATGAGAAAATTTAGGGTTTTCTAAGTATACCTAGATCCTCAGGTTTAGATTAGTTCAATCTTATGTCTCTCACTTATTCCTCCACTTGCAAATGGGACCACCTGCAAATAAGAGGGAAAAAGACTTTTGATTTTAAAATTTAAATTTAAAGTAAATTAAATTTATTCTTGGTGGCTTACATAGAATTATTATATTATTTTAATATTTTTTATAAATTAATTATTTTCTGTAAACTTGTAAAAGTAAATAATTAAGTACTTAAAAAAAATGTTGAAATGTATTTTTTTTAATAGTTTCACAGGTAACCATCCTACACTAATAATTAAATAATATTATTTTATTTAATTCTTAGTGGTAAATAATGTTTAATTATTAATGATAAATATAGTTTGATTTTTATGTTAAATTTGAAATTAATTATTATCAATTAGTTTATTAAATGTATTTTTGGATTTAGCTATTTGGAATTATTTATTTGATTTGGATGGATAAATTTTTATAAGTTAAAATAATTAACTATCTTTGTTGATTTTTATAAGGTGTCTTTTAATTATTTAGTTGGAAATGACAATTATTAAAGACTAATTAAATATTTTAACACACTTAACGACACATTAATAGTCAAATTTATACCATAACGTAAATATTTTTAATATTTTTAAAGTAATTTAGTTTATATTAAAGTATTTAAAAATAATGATTATTAATTACTTAGTGTATCATTTATGAAATTGGGTTTTCAATGTCCAATTAATTTATTTATTTAGTTAAAAAAAAATTGGTAGTGAAATAGAATTAGTTTGACATAGTGGCATATAGACTTAGTCTAGTTGTGTGTAAAATATAGACTTAGTAGTATAAATAATTGGGTCTCTATATTTGTGGACTACATCTCTAAACACCTTTTTAATACTTTTTAATTACCCACTTTAATATCATATTGTTTAATTTTTATTTATGTGACTAAATATTTAGTCACTTTTATTTATGTGACTAATTATTTAGTTGTATTTTTTACTCGATGATCAAATTATTCATTTATAATTGTGTTACAAAAAATTAGTAGATTTTAGTCATTTTTAGTTGTCATGACTAAAAGTTTTAGTCATGTAGTCATGTATTTGCGAAATTATACTAGTGCTTATAACTAAAAGTATGTATTATAACTACATTTGAGCCAGTCATTTTGGCAAAAAGATGGGCTCAAATGATGATATAGATCAAAAGTTATGGCCTCAATAAATTTAGCCTCTTTGTCTACATCATTTTCCTCTAGTTGAAAGTAACTCATCTCTTGCGAGTTGTTATGATTGTATTGATACTATTTATTCTTATCCATCTTCTTCAGTTCCCATTTTTTAATCTAATTATTGTCCTCTTGTTGTAATCCTTTCCATTAAACCAAATAATTATTGTAACTTCTCTTCCTTGTGTTTATTATCTTCTTATCCATAACCTACACAATCTTTTCTTTCTTCTTCTTTAGCACATGTTGCTACCAATATAATTATTAATATTCTTAACCTCTACCATATTCTTCATGAAAATCATATAAATTTGAAACATTAAATACTAAATAGATATCAAAATTCTATGATAAACTCACTTGATAAGCATTATCATTAATTTTATTCCCAATTATGCATGGTATAATTTTATTATACTTCAACTTGTTTTATGTGCATTTCAAAAATATCTTTTTCCTAAAGTAAACCATCACTAAATATCATTATTCAAATATTTTTAGCTTTCTTCTATCATATGCTACTATATACTTTTCATTACTTTCCTACAAATTTCTTATTACCTCTTCTTGTAATTGTTATATATGTTTTGTAAATGCTTCTGCATCTTCACTAAGTTATTATATAATATTCTATAAGTAATATGATATGTTAATTTTTCTATTGATCTATTTGATAAAATATTATATGCAAAATCAGCTTGCGGTAAAGACAAGTCCTATTACTTGGGCTTCTCTCCAACTATGCATCTCGACAAATTTCCCAAGCTCATGTTTACAACTTATATTTGCCTATTTATTTGGGTTGGTATGCACTAGTGAATTGTAGCATAGTCCTCATGTTCCTCTATAAAGTCTTGTAAAAATGACTTTGAAATTTCATTTCCCTATTTTATGTAATGGTTTTTGTAACACCATACAATCTCACAATATCGTAAAAAAAATTGTTCTGCAACTCTAGTGGCATCATTAGTTTTATCACATGCAAAAAATTTAACCATATTATAAAAACTATCTACAATTAAAAAAATTTAATCATTACCTCTTTGTGTGTTTGGTAATACTAACACAAAATCCATACTCAAAATTTTCCAAGGTCTTCTTCAAACCAGTAATGTCATGTATAACCATATATTTTGTGTTTGACTTTTAGCGATCTGACATATCTTACACTTTGAAACATATCTTATGACATCTATCTTCATTAAAATTAATTTGATAGTAACTAATCCTTAGATCAATCATGATAAAGTATTTTTATCCTACAATAGCATTCACCATATCATCTAAACAAGGTATAGGAAACTTGTACTTGATTGTAATTTTATTTATTCCTCTACTATCCACACAAATACTCTAGAATCCATCTTTATTTAGAGCTAAAAATGATATTATTTCACATGGAATCATGTTGTCACTTACTACACCCTTCTTCATGAATTTAATAACTTACTTATTTAATTATGCATGTTTTTTCGAACTCATCCTAAAAGCTGCTTAATTGGGTAGAGTTGATTCTATAATCAAATATTTATGATGATGGATATCTATCTTTGGTGGTAAACCATATGGTAAATCAGCAGGTATAATATCTACATATTATTTCAATATTATTATTGTTTCTAATGGTAAATGTACCACTTATGTGTCTTGTTTCTTCACTACTAATGCATAACATGAACTTGTCATCTTCACATCTTTGATAAATTACTTTGTATTCAACATAATTTTGGTCTAGAATTTTATTTAAGATTTAATGAAAATGCCTACATACCAAAAAATTTATGTGTTCTTTGCTCCAACATGAACTATTTTTCTATCAAACTACAATGGCCTTCTAAACAACAAATGAAATGCATCCATTGGTATAACAATAAGCTATATTTCATGCTTGTAAGTTTTACGTATAGAAAATTGATCAATCAAATTTTATCTATTATAATTCCATTTTATTTACTAAACCATGAAATACAATAAGGATAGAATGTTTTTCACACTACAAACACATTTTCTCAATCATATCTTTAGAAACCTTATTTTTAAAACTACCACCATCTATAATTACCTTACATATCTTTCCTCTTGATGTAAACATTATTTGAAAGATATTTTTTCATAGCCATACATCATCACTTTATTTATTCTTCACATGTTCTTTCCTAGGATCAATCATTGTTCTTCTCATCATGAGATTTTATCCAATATCTATTGCTGCAACTTCAGTACTTTGCTCTTCTATTTTAACATCAACTAAATTCACTCTTGGATGATCATCATGCCTCATTTATTGATCTTATTAGTGTGGAGACTCATATGATCTATGGACTTTTTATTAGCATATGTAACAAACCTAAGATCTGTGTTGATTGGAAAACCATCCTCTACCACTATAGCTTTTTCCTCTTTGTTGGTTTTGAAAGCACTGTCTATTATCTTAAATTTTTGGACCATGTGATGATTTTTTTTATAGTGGTATTAAATCCACCTCATCTTGTTGTTAGAGGAGATTGTCCTCTTCTTGATCCAATAGATGTTCTTCTAAAATTTTATCTATTTTTTTTCTTCTACCCTTAAAGCTAACTGATATGCTTTGTCCATATAAAGTTTTCTATAAATTATTTATGGATCTTGAATAGAAAAAACAAAACCATTTATGTACCCTGAAGCCATATGCTATTATATCTCATACTCCAAGCATATGGAAAGCTTGTAAAACTCATATATATATATATATATATATATATATATATATATATATATATATATATATATATATATATATATATATATATATATATATATATATATATATATATATATCTTTTTATACTATGTTCTTTCTATCATAAATTTTAAAATCTTCTGTATAGGGTTTGTATATAATCCACATGAACAAATTTTTCCCTCAGCTTGTACTCCCTATTTTTCAATGAGTTGGTTTTTTTTTGTTTACCTTTTCTTTATCTTTCTTTATTATGGTGATCCCACAAAATCATTGCATGACCCTTCAATTTCATGCATTCAAACTTTACTTTCTTCTCTTCTCTTATAGTTCTCCACTCAAAAACCTTTTCCATGCTATTCATCCAATCTATTAACTCCTCTATTTTGAAACTCCATCTACAATCTAGAATGTGAAACTTGATTCTTTCTTTTCTTCCTTATAAATCTCTAACCATCCTCTCTTCTAATGTTGGTGGCTATTCTTGCTAGTCCTCTTATGGAATTTCTTCTTCATGATTTATGTAATCTTTTACAACATTTTTTGCTCTCTTTGATCTTTGATTTTAAATGATCTTGATTAATTGTTCTACTTACCTCTGCATCTCTTTCACGGTATTGTTTACCTATGCGATTCCTCTTTGTCCTCTCACCATCTCTTACACATCCTAGATTAAAACTTGCTATGATACCAAATAATGAACCAAAATACAATCAAAATAATAAAATTATTAGTAGGCAAAGATTCTAAATAATAACCAATATTGATATATATTGAATGATTCAAATAATTACAAACCATGCATAAATAAGATTCAACTTGAAATTGGAGTTGACATTCAAAATTCAAAACTCTAAAATTAAACAAAACATGACCTTTTATTTTTAGTAACTGCTCTTTTTAGTAAGTGTTTCATGCATGTGCATGTATTTATAAAATCTCTAAAATTATACAAAAGACAAAAATTAACCTATTAGACGAATTTCAACTAAAGTTCAAGTCTGGATACAAAAATAGAGAATTTTTAAATTTGGAAAAAACCCAAAAATATGTTAAACTACAATTTTAGACCCTTAGATGGTAAATTATGGCCTTTGAAAAATATTGAAAACACCCCAAAATCATTAGGGTGAGTTATGGATGCATTGAAAATTTGAATCCGGTAGTTTTGGCATGAGGATGGGATAAAACAAAACTATAGATCTAAGATTATGGAATCTAAACATTCAACCTTTTTTCTACATTAAATGAGAAGTGTTTGAAAAATATTTTGAGTCATTTTTAATGAAAAAAATGTAGCATTAAGGCATCTTAAATATTATTTTGATTATTCAAGAGAAGGCCAAAATTGAAGTTGAGTTCCCTTTTTAATTAAAACATCTCAAAAATCTAATATAATGTGCAAACATAGTGTCTTTACAATTATAAGTGTATATCTATCTAATTATTAGATTGTGTTAGTCATTAAAATATTAATATTTTATTTAATTTGATACTAATATTTTATTGAATTCAACTCTCTTCTTGTCTCAAATAATAAGGCATTCAAACATGTTGTCAATAGTTTCCTTAACTTAGGTTTAACCATTTCCCCTATCCATAAGGAGATATGAACAAGAAATATTATTTTCTCTATTAAGTTAATTATTTCATCTATCCACACAATAGTGAACTATCATAATATTATTACCAAAATATTATTACATTATACCTGAATCATATTATGCATTATTTTTAAGGATATCTATAAGTTAATGTCCCAAGTTTAAGATTGGTTCAAAATTTTCCACATATGATAGATGAACATATACTCATAGAGGTGGATATTTATCAATATTATCTTTTATTTAGATGAGATAAAATAACATATTTGGAGACCATATAAAAGTGTGAAGGTTGGTTAGTTAATTTAAACTCATCCAACAACTTAAGACCATATTCCCTCTGTCTAGTAATTTAATAGCCAACAATACTCATGGAAATTGTACAATATTTATTAAAATAAAATTTAATCCATTTTATAAAATAAAGAGGTTCCATATAAAATATATACAATCTATCAAAGTTCATAGTTTAATGTGAACATCTTACAATATCACTATTAGATGTTATTTTTCCTTGGATGCAACATGATGTTAGAATACAACGTGAACATCTTACAATATCACTATTAGATATTATTCTTCCTTGGAATCAACATCATAAAAAATATGAGTTATCACATTTTTACAATCAAATGAATATTACATTATGCTTGAAACGTATAATAAACAGAGTTTGTTCTATTATTATTATTATTATTATTATTATTATTATTATTATTATTATTATTATTATTATATTTTTAACATACTAATTTTGAAAGCACCATTATCCACTTAAAATTTAATATAGATAACCACAATACATAAATCCATATCCAAACAAATAAATCATATAAACTTATTTTTGGCTTTTATTATTTCGAAGAGAAATAAACAAGAATTAATGTTTTGGGTAAGGTGTGAATGTGAAATTAAATAATTTCCTTACAAGCAATCTAAAAATCACAAGAAACCATGAATGTCATGCTATAGTTATCACTAGCAGTTCCCAAAATTGATACTTAGATTTTTTTATCAATATTTTATAACTTGAATAGAAATAAAAAGCATGATTAGGTTAGAAAATGTATTCATATATATATATATATATATATATATATATATATATATATATATATATATATATATATATATATATATATATATATATATATATATATACATATATCATATTATCTAATTGACCAACAGACTTTATTATATGATCATGTTTTAATATCAGATATAAGATGATTTGTTATCATGATCCATGTGATCATACATATATTTTTTGATTGTATTTGATAAGTTGAAACTAAGGAATCCATCTTTTTCATATATCCCTTGTAGCTTCAACATCATTAATTTAATTATCTTTAGTTGGTTGAGCACTAAAGTGTTCAACATTGATCCAAGGATTTCCATCCATTGAAAACTATCCATGACTTATATTTTCCTCATGATAGAACTATCTATGCATTACACTTAAGCTAATTGCATTTGGTCAAAAATATAAATGTTGTAGTACCAAAAGTGATTATGAGGCCTAGTAATGGAAGATTTTTCTCCCATCGTTAATGCATTCATTGCCAAAATGACTTGATCTAAACTATAAATTATAACATGTTATTCAAACCTTTCTCTCCATTGAGTATTTTTTGGTTTCTCTCTTCTCTCTTAGCAAGTCACATGCCTTCTTCCTAGGGTTGTGCCCTACATATCTTTCATTAAGATTTTATCAAGTTTCCTTTAGATCATTTCCTACTCCATCTGCATCAATCAATCATAATCCCTCTAAGATTATGTTATGTGTTGTACTTGTATTCAAGATTATTTATAGCTACAGTTTCCTTTCTTCATAATTAATTTTTTAGTGGGATGTAGGGTAGGTTTTCATTTCTTATAGTAGTATTCTTCCTTCTTATGCAAGTTGTCTACACCTAAATCTCTGGTAGTACAATTTCATCTTGTTTTTCATTACCCTTTTTATTCAGTGACAACATTTATTATAGTTGACTTGTCGTATTAACTCTCTAGCTACCACCTTTCTTAAGTAACTGATAGCCCACTTGCATATTAAATATTTTTCAACCAATGTGGCTTTACTCATGGTCTTTTCCATTTAGGGGTCATAATTTAAATTTAAAATACATTTTATAATTACATTTTCCCTTGATGACTGCAAAGCCTTTTTGGCTTCTATTTTATTTTATTTGATCTCCATTTACACATTTATAACAATCCTCAAAAACCCTAATATTGTCTGGGGTTTATGTCACATAGGCACAATATCATAAGCACATCATGCAATACATTCAATTCCACATAAGGTGAACCTTTTTGGCAATATATTATAGGGATCAATGATTATTTCAATTATCTTTTGTTGAGGCTCTCACTTATACCTTATCGACAAAGTTAACACATTAATTGACTAAACATAAACCAAATGAATTCATCTCATAATTGGTATATAAATTTAGGACCCATTTGAAAACACGTCTCCTACACAGGCACCAAACTCATCAAAATACCTCTATAATATGAAAAGATAAAAATAAAAATGACTTATTTATTATCAAAAAAATAAATATTTCATATTCCATTATTCATTATAATATTTCCAAAATATATATAAAATAAAATATAATAATGATCATTAATAAATAACATAACAACCAAATATATATAAAATAAAACATACATATTAATTTGTAATATTAGTACTTCATATTTGGTTTATTGCAACCATAAAATATTTTAATTTGTGTTTTTTTACTAAATATATATATTCATTTTTTATTATTTTATAATTTTTTTGGTTTTAAGATGCATAATTTCATTATCAAATTTTTTTAATTATTTTTGTAGAAATATTATAAATATTTATTATAATTTTTATATATATTTAAAATTATATATATATATATATGACATAATTTATATAAATATTAAAAAATATAATTTATATTTTCATATTATATCAATTTGTATAATATATATTAATAATGAAATTATTGAAATTATAATAATAAATATTTATTTTATATATATATATATATATATATATATATTATTATTATTATTTTTATATATACTGAAAATTATATATATATATAGATGACATAATTTATATAAATATTAAATAATATAATTTATATTTTCATATTATATCAATTTGTATAATATATATTAATAATGAAATTGTTGAAATTATAAAATATATTATATGTAACAATAACCACAAATATCTCTTCACAATACTAATTACAAAATTAGAGTGAGTATATATATATATATATATATATATATATATATATATATATATATATATATATAATATGTAATAACGATATATTATATAATTAATTTAAAATATACATGAATATTATATTATATAATATCTATATAATAACTAACATTGAATCTAAGTTTAAACCCTTTTGTAATGGATGTGGCTCTTGTAAATCCAACAACTTCCCTCAAACCAGGGCATATGTATTGTATGGGCATTCTAGTGTATAATATTACTATAAATATTTCATCATTGCCTTTCATCATCATAATTTGATAGAGATTTAGGCAAAGGTGTTGGTGTTGTTTTGGGAGGCGACAATAGACTTGATAGAGGTTTAGGTGGTGTTATCGAGCTTGGTGGAAATTTAGATGGCCCTAGTTGTATTGGGATGGGAACTAAAGATTTTTAATTTTTGGGAATTTTTTTTGTAAATGTTTTATTTTAATTATTGCAGTATATTTTGACAAAGATTATCCAATGAGGAGCCAACGTGTCAAATCCTACCACCCTTGGTATCAGATTAAACATCTACTGAGTTGTGCACTCAAAGTTGAGTTGCTTAACCTGACACATGTTCGGACAATGAACAAGATGAATTCCATAACATCAAGGTATAGCCCTCACATCAACATTATTACATTTTTAATTCAATCCACACATCGCACATCGATTCTTTTCATAATCAAATAGCAAATAGTCAATAAAAGATGACACCACTACCTTAAAATTGGGGTATGTGTATGATATGGGCCTTTTGGTGTTCGATATGACATGGAATTCTCTATTATTTGTCTTCATTATCATAGTCAAATTCACTTTCAAATAATTCACCACTTTCAAGTTTTATGTTACTTTGCCTTAATTTCTCAACGTTCTTGATATAATTAAATATTATTAACGACCATTATATTTAATACCATCGGATGTTGACATCACTAATAAATTACCTCTGATAAAAAATTTATGAGTCTTTGCAAGTTTCCATTCTAAATTTTTAAAAAAAAAATCATAAGCATATTACAACTTATTATATACTTATATGACCTTTATCATATATTGACATTTTTTTCCTTAAAAATATGTAAAATATAAAAATAACCTCCAAAAACCTACCTTTATTTTCTACTCAGTTCCTTTTAGAACACACCAATCTCTAAATTCATGGAAGACTGTATCTCCACATAAATACATGGTAATGGGTTTTAAAAGGTGATTAAAATCGCCAATTCGTAATCTTTTCCCTTCGGCCAAAAAAATCTTGCCTTTGACATTCTCCACATGGGTTTCTGTTTAAAAAGGAATTGTTTTGATTTTGATCCATGCTAAACTTTTGAAAATCTTGTTTTACCACGTGGCAATAATCTTTTAAATTGTGGTTTCATGTATGGAACAAATTTCATAGGTCATCCTTCCATGTAGCCTTTTTTTTCGAAAAGTTTATTCGTTTTAAAAGTTTAAAGAATGCTTAAATCATTTCAAACGACCAAACCACCTATTTTGTTGACATGTGCTCATGTCATTCATCACAAAGATAGTGATGATAGTCATTGCAAAACATGTTACATAGACATGTAGAAGTGGTGGTTTTGTGGAATTGTGATATTTACTAAACAAAGAAGTTTCTAGTGCGATGGAAAAGGTGTCGTGAAACTGATACATGAGTCGATGGCCACATCAGTAAGGCCCATTATCCTCTCTTATCTACGCCTCTTTTTTGACTGGGCAGCCATTGGTTGTGTCTCACTATTCCCTGAATCACTCTTAACATGGAGGAGGAGAAAGTTGAGCAAAGCTTTTGATCCGTGGAATCTGAAATAAAGTGGATCCATATGCCAGTGCGGTGGCTTCAGCTATGTTTAAGGTGCCCGGCCATACTCGGTTACCTTGTTGGTCATGACGGTAACATAGTTGTTCTATTGGTAATATAAAAGTTGTTTATTAATGGTTTAGTACTTATTATTATAATAACACAACCCTTTGTTTTAGAGTCATGCCCATTTTGTATCTCTAGGATAAATTGTATTAGTTATGATGCAATATTGTCCTTCAAAAGTTTAATTAAAATAAGTTATAATACGATATTGTTTTCATCTTCAAAACTGTCAACAAATTTTAATTCTTTATAGAACCTCATATGCCATCTCTGTCTATTTCCATCTGAATTGGGAATAGCCTTCATTATAACTGTTGGATCTTGCTTATGATTATCATTATTCAGCGCCTATAGTGGTGTATGGGGAAGCCACCGATTGTTTTCAGCCTCTTTGAGTAGATTATACAGCACCATATCATCTGAGTCATTCTCATTGAGATGAAGTTTATCCCATTTGTTGCTACACAAATAGGGATGATCTGATGCAGGATATAGAATTTGAACTCTCTCCTTGCCAACATTTATGTAGTGTTCAGAAGAAAAGGTGCGTAACAGACATGTATGAATAAAGAAGGGTTATTCCAAATAACAATTATTTTGTGGTGCCAACATTTAATTGGCTGAAAAGAGTATATTCTTTCCATTTATCTCATGTGAGATGACTTTGGGAGCTTCGCCCCACTGAATAGGCTCCGGCTAAAAATGAACTTTTGTCGAAGTCTCGTCCTATAATTAGTTAGAGAAAGCACATGGGGTTCTAAGGTTGTGAGTTAGTCGCTTTCCCACTATAGAAGTAAGATTGTCATGTTCGTACCTACTTATTTGGTAAGGATATATCCATTCTTTCTAATGACATGTAAGTTGGAATGCATAACACTTATTATTAGATAAGATTTTTTTAGGTTGAAAGAGAAAAAAAAAAAAAAAACTTTTATTTTCAATATAAATTAATGTTTTTATAAAAAAACAAATATAAGAATGTATATTATTAATGTCAATTAATTTTTTTTATATAAATGCGGTTCACAAAATACATGTAGTTAGGTCTTCTATTAATATTATCTTAATAAATATATTTAAATCTTTTAAAAATATTATCTTTGAAAAAAAGATTGTTGTATAAAAATATATATTATTTAAGTCTTCCATTATTATTATATATTTCAAAAGATAATTGGCTTGTTCACATTAGGAATAAGTAAAAAATAATTGGAATGGGTGTGTTGCACGCGCGCACACACGCATGCACACACGCACGCACACGCACACACACACACACACACACACACACACACACACACACACACACACACACACACACACACACACACACACACACACACACACACACACACACACACACACACACACACACACACACACACACACTAACACTATATATTTCAAAAGATAATTGGATTGTTCACATTAGGAATAAGTAAAAAATAATTGGAATGGGTGTGTTGAACACACACACACACACACACACACATATGACTTCCATTAATAAATGTGTATTTAAAAAATTATATTTTACTTAAAAATACATGTATTTAAGTCTTATATTAATATTATGTCGTTCAAAATATATTTGGATTAGTTATGTTAGCAAATTAATAATAATAAAATTGGGATAAAAACACAAATAGTGAAGCAGTCATCATAGCTTTTAGATAGCAGAGTTTAATATTATTAAACAACTAATTTTTTTGAACATTCTTATTAATTTTTTATTTTCCCAAATACAAATATGATGAATTGAACATCAAAATGTATCTGTATTATGGTGAAGACATGTCTCTAATAGTTTTTTTTTGTTTTTCCTTTTTGTTTGACATCATGTAGATAAGTTTTATGACAAGTTATTACTATCTATAACTTAAATTTATTTAAAGGATAGGTACTAAAGTTTGATCACAATAAAAAAAATTTGTGAATAATGTCATTATATTTATTAATTGTAAAGAATGAGGTATAAGGATGGTTTATAATAAAAAGTTTTTTGATTTAGAATTCATGATCAACAAGTAAATGCTATAAAATATTTACATCATAAAAATCATTTCATATAATACAAAAATCATAATTGGGAAATACAAGAAAATGAAGGATACAAATTAAAAAAACACAACCAATGTTTCTTTGAATTACTCTTAAGTGAATTCTCATCTACTTATTAGTCAAAATACTTTCATGTCTTAACAATGAGCTTACTTATAAAAATCACTCTTAGATTTTTATTTGAAGACTCATAGCATTCTATTTATAAATCATGCACTATATGGATATCAAAAAAATATTCAATTTGGTCATTTCCCTGATCATCTAGGGTTGTGAAAATAATCTCCTCCAAGTGCTATGATGATTACAATTCCTATGTTCCCTTAAAGACATATGCTCTTGCACCTAAGATCATAAAAGGGTTTGAACTTAAATTGAAATGAAAAATGGTTTCCTATTTGTTCTCTTGAACTTATTTTTTCTCTTTAGAATCATACTTAGGGTTTATATTTACAATTTTATGATCAAACTTAATTTCCTCCTTTCCTCTTTCTTTTTTAGTATTTATGACCAATGGCAGTAAAAATCTAAATAACCATGTTTGTGGTAAATCAAATACCAAAAATGGATTTTTTGATAGTCTAGAGACTGTTCAAACATCCCCCCTCTAGGAATTTTAACCATGTTCTTCAATAAAGAATCTCACTCACATCCATTTGAACACAGATTTTTCCATTAGAAATTTGTTTTATTTTATCTATTTTTTGATTACTGTGATAAAATAAAACAAATTTGTTTATCATTCATTAGAAATTTGTTTTATTTTATCTTTAGCTTATAACATGGAAAATAAAGTTATTGGGTTTTTTTTTAGTACTTCAAACATGTAGATGTGTTTTCCCTATGACTAATGTGGAAATAAGAGAAAATAAGGAGTATCTTATTCACTTGCATTATTAATAGAATGATTTATGTAAGTTACCTTAGTCTCTTTAGGAATTTTCTAGGTTAGGAGTGAATGAGGGTTGATATTATATTTATATAAATCCCCTTGGATAATATATTGATTTAAAACACTTAGGATCGCCATAGGAATATGTTTCATTTTAAAATTGGATGATTTTATGGCATTTGACACTTGTGTTGATGCAACCGTTTGACTGGGATGAAAGTGTTTGGTAAGATGGAAAATAGGTGTGTGTCTAAAACTTGTAGAGATGGAAGATAAACATGTTTATAACATTATTGATAAGATAAAAGGTCTGAGTCATGATAATAACATAGCTTACATGAAGAGATAATTAATTAGGCACCAAAGAGATAGTGTATGTGAGCATCTTTCTAGTGCAAAAGGTATAAAAGTTAACTCTACATCCATGATATGTATTTTAAAAGTGTAAAATACTAAGGTGATTTATAATTCAAAAATTGTTTGTACATCCCCTCCATTTAATCTAATAATGAAATTTTTGGTTTAAATAAGAATAAATGCATATCTAGGTGTGTATAATCCACCTTGCCTTTGTTTGTGTCTAGCTTAAGTGATTTGTTGGTGACTAATCTAAATATAAGACCCTATTACACTATATAATCAGTGCATATAATTTGATGTTAAAAACATTAAAATAATTTAAATTGAAAGAGAGAAAGGTTTAGGATTAAACATGTATCGGTGAAACCATCTTAGCTTTTACAATTATATTTGGAAGATATATCATTATAAATCATTAAAACTTAGATTAGGATAAATTTTAATATGTAGTGTGAATACATGTAAAGATGTAGATAGATAGAGAGATTTGAGGTCACATGCCCCCAACCTTGGAGAAAAGATGAGTTGCCACCTAAAAGTGGAGATTATCTCAACCATGCAACCTAGTCATATTTATAATTACATGAATGTTAGTGAATCAAGTAAACTAAAACTATAAAATGGGTAAGGTTGGATGATGAAATAAATTCCAACCTATAAATTTTAAAATATTTAGTGATTTAATCAACTCAACCATATAAAAAAGTGAACCAAACACTGCAGTAGATTGACTCAATAAAGTCCATAAACATCTAAATTGATTGGTGGTGACAATCCCTTAAATTATTTATAATTTGAAACTAATTTTATTTTCTAATAATAGGTACACATTACATATCATATGCACCTTAGAAATGTATCACACTTAAAATGTGTATAACAATGATACCAAATTTTTATAAAAATATTTCAACACATATATGCCAAGCAAACAATTAATATGTAAATGCTGAAAATATTTTATGATTTTTGATTTTTTTTAAATTT
The DNA here is from genome assembly GCA_037957365.1 of Torreya grandis. Classification (NCBI taxonomy): domain Eukaryota; kingdom Viridiplantae; phylum Streptophyta; class Pinopsida; order Cupressales; family Taxaceae; genus Torreya; species Torreya grandis. Next base: position 643,505 of record JARHVA010003907.1, read on the forward strand.
TTTTGGTATATCTAAAATAAATAACTACCTTATGATCCCATCTATTTTTTTATAATACTTTAAGAGTGATAAATGTATAACCTATCCTTAGGAAAATGTACCATATGTGTGCATAAAAAAATCAAAAAGTGTATCATGCTTTTTTGGTATATTTGTCCTTAATATCTTTGGCTTAAATTTATCTGCATTTTTTTTCTTATTTACTAGTGGTGGATTTAATTGATAGCTACCAGGTCCTGTAAATATGAATGCATTATTTGGTAAGTTATTGAGCATGATAGAAAATAGTTTGTTGAACTATTCATGTCAAGGTTGCTTGCCATCTATAAGACGAATGAATTTGACATGATTTGAAGAAATGATTGTAGTTACCTTATTTATAAACACATTTGGAACCCTATATTTTTTATTTTTCTCTTATATTTTTAATTTGTTTGTAATAAATTAAGATTTAAATATTTCATGTACCCAATTCTCCTTTTGTGATGGTATCTTTTCTATCTATGGTTTATTCTTTGAATTGTTCTCACTTGTAGGTTCTTATTCTTTTACAATGGCCAAATGTATCTTTGAATGATTTGCATTAGTATTATCAATATAGGAAAAGCCTTGATGGTAATTTTAATTATATGTTGGAATAGGATGAGTGAGGCCTTGGGATTCATGTTTTCCCATTCCTTGACCATGATAACCATGTTTTTATAAATATTTCATTCTAAAACCATACATAATCAACTTAAAATGACACTTGAGTGATAAGAGTGTTACTTGAGACCCCACATTCCTAGTTTATCCCTATACCTATATTATGGCCTATAAAGACACTTTTGTAACCTTTGTGGAGGCCACATGCATCCATAAACATCCATAAAGTAATCATAGATCCTTAATTTAATATCTTGGACCCTAATCCCTTATGTTCAGCCACCTAGGCACTAACATCGTAATTTGGATAGTAGTTCCCCATGGCGTTAGTGTCTCAATTTGGGTACTATTGTCCTTTTCCCTATTTTTGTCTCTAATAGATATATTAGCAAATAATAAACCACCTAGGTTCATCGTAGACCTCTTTTTAGACCCGAAAAAGCACTAGAACAATATATATACTTGAATTTTAGCCTTTTATCCACTAGATGTAAATCATATACAAATTACACAAACAAACTCAGAATAAGTTGTGTACAATCAAGGTTATTAATACCTATTCTGCCCTACTTCTACATACAACTATTTAAAACATTCCTAAGCTCATATTAATTAGATTTTTAATCTCAAAAACATTTAGAGCATTCAAACTAGAATTCGTACTATCTTCAATTACACTTGAACCTTCACTTACGTAGGGAAAACTACATTGGGCTTGATCCTATTAGTATGTAGGAAACTTTCCTCATAATAGGGTGTTGAGAATTTATAGCCTACCTCACTAAACAGACACTTTGGTACTTTTACCAACTAAATGCCCTAGAAGTAGGGAAGTCTAAGGTTTGCATATAAAACCAACCAAAATAGGTTATTTATAGAGATAAAAAAATTATGCACATAGGAACATGCTTGGTAGAACCACCCACAAGTTGACCCAAAATATCAAAATAATTATACGTAAAGGATACTAGTGCAAATATAAAGACACTACTGCCACATGGTGGTACTCTATAATTAGGATGCTAGTGTCTAAGAAGAGTTTTGACACCTAGGTCCTATTTGAAACACTAGATTAGCCTCTATCCTAGATTGTAGCCTTCAGATGTCTTATTTTAGTCAATTTCTAACTAATCATTAATTTATATTATCCGTTTCTATTTTTAGAAATGTCAAACTAGGTCAATTCTATTACAAATCAGTGGTTATAGTTATTTAATATTTTTACCTTGATATACTATACTCAGACGCTTTAACAACGTAGGGCTTAAATCTCACAAAGCCTTAAAATTTAAATCATTTTCTAAAACTAAATTACTTCAAATAGTGAAAAAACCCTAACCCTAGATAACCATAGGGTTTATTTTTCTAGCCTTATAGGACCCACACTCTAATTTGTGATCCCTATATTTTATGATTTTGTATTTCATATAATCATGATAATAATGGTAGATGAAGTTTATCACTTTTTGTTACAAAGTTTTCTAGATTTATTTTCATGATTTTTTTCCTTTCATTCAAAATTAATTCATAGATGACATAAACACATATGTAGATGATGCTTTATATCAGTGAAAATGTATGTCTTATTTGATTATATCTATAGCATGTTATTGTTATCTTATGTGGAATTAAATTATGAAACAAATACTCGAATACATAATGGATCAATTACAATATAATTTATTCAACTTATTCAATAAATTAGATACAGTAACAACCATATTTAAAGTTTTAATGTCATATATTATGCATAAGAAATAATCTTTTTCTCATCTTCATATTCTTGAGGACGATAACTAATTTCCCTCTAACCAGGTCCATGTTATCACTCCTCTATGAAATTATGCATCCTATAACATTATTACTAATGTCCATACTAAGTCTATCTATGCTTCCACCTCTCCTGTATAGGGTTTGTGTCTATAGGTTCAATCAAAAGTAACCAGGGTTTGCACTTGTGAGACCCAAAGGGATCAAATTATCAGTATGATCAAATTAATATAAAAACTATAGAATCAAAATAATTTATTAAGTGAAAAGGTCACATTATTGGAAAATCAAATTACATGTATAATTTTTTAAGAATATGCTAGTGTTCATCATATTTATACATCTATACTAACAAAAGTCATTCCAACACTCTTTATTATCCAAATCATAAAGTACATGATGATCAATACAATCAAAATCTAAATGATACACAAGATGGGTATCATGATACTCTCCCCCCACTTAACAATGAAAATCTTAAATTCAATAAGGATGAGATTTTATAGAGTTTAAGATATATAATTTGGGAATAGATCCATGATCATGCATAGATTCTACAAGCCATAATGTAAATAAAAAAATCAAATAATGGTAAATCTTTTACATCCTCAAATAAAAATAATTTTACACCTACTTTGGGAGTAACTCAGCTTATACAACAACCTATTTTAACTAGAAACCCTTCAATAATGGAAATGCCTTCCTATGTCTAATTCTTCTTCTCTAGATATGCAATCCTTTATGTATGAGATTAATTCTTAGTAGGCTAAGGTGTTACTTATTGAGCAAGGTGATACTCAGCCATCACATGCCTTTGAGTCTCATGTTCTTTTACATAAACCTTTGTCACATCACATAACATTAAATCATTTTCCATATGGATTTGTGGCACCTAAGATTACATTGTATGATTGTAAGGGTGACTTGGATCACCATGTATGAGCATCCCACACCACATTTTTAGATTATGTGTCCAATTATTGGCTCCTTACTAAGTTTTTCCAATGAAATCTAAAGGACTATGCCTTATAGTGGTTTTATAATCTTCTAAATTAGTCTATCACTACACTCAATCCATTAGAAAATATGTTTTAACATACTTTTCAATTAACATCAATGATAAGGTCTCATATGCTTAAGTGGCACAACTTAAGCAAAAATACAATAAGCATATTTTATAATATGTCTTGAGATATAAAAATTTATTGGAAGAGATGACTATCCCCATGGGAGATAGAGAGATACAAAACATATTCAAACAATGTTTACTAGCAACATTGCATGAAGATATCTTGTTAAATAATTTTCCAGCGTTCATAAATTTATTCCACATAGTGAAAGAAAGGGAAGTCAATATTCTCTTTATGGGCATATTAAAATCAAATAAAAAGAGTTATAATAATATTGATAAAAATTAAGTGACACTAAAATCAACATTGATCTAAATGCTAGAGTTTATGTAGCTTCAAATCCACCTCCTTGCTTATTTTTATGAGCTCCTTCACATATAGTTTTCACCAACCTTCCATAATTGTTAGCACATGTTTTAAAGTAGATCTTGGAATGCAATGTCATATCTCCTCCTCCTATCTAAGTGTTTAATATTACACAACCTCTTCCAAAAAAATATGATTCGAATGTATTATTCGACTATCACAGGGCACTAGACCATACTACAAACATATGCATCACCTTAAAACATATGATACATGATTTAATAGAGTCCAACATAATTGATGTGGTCACACCCATAGAGGCACCTAAATATCAATAAACAAAAGCTAAATCATTAAATATATTATCACATCTATTTACAAAGCATACAACTAATGATATGTGTAACACTTCAAGTGTTCACTCTATATATCAGGCACATCCACCACTAGGATCATATCACACTACTATAGAGTATGAACACCCTATACATAATATCATTGGTGTGTATCATATTATAGGACCAACTAGACTATAACTACTACTTATAGTTTTGAGCATAGTTTTCATTAGTACTTCATAGACATTAGTTTGATCACTAGTGTAGGTGAGGTATACTCCTATACTATTATGATGTACACATATTCTCCTATGGAGAACCTTATTAGAGAGTCCCAAACATCAAAGATATGTTAGATATTATATATGGCCTCCTTATACCCCTTTATTTATGGGAATATTGTTATTAATTTTGTAAGGTTCTAAGCACATTGCACCTAGGGCAACTACAACATATTCTAGAAAATGGGTCCCTAAGACACCTAAAGTTCACAAGACACCCTATTCAACTTCATGGATTCCTAGCACCACTTCACAGGTAGTGAAATCTATAGATCACTCAATACATTAGGTTAAGGGACATTAGTCACCTATTCATATATTATGCATGATTATTATTCCTTTATTTGATAATTACCACATTGATAGTGAGTCTCGAATGAGACTCATTAGTTAATATGCTCCTCTCTTCTTGTACATATCATATCATTCACTCTTGATCCTTGAATATAGTTTAGTTATCATGTTACTTTTACATAGCCATATATAGATTATACAAAAATAATCTAATATGCCAAAATATAAAAACATTAAAACATTTACTCATAAAATACAAATGAATGATTGTATGTATTGCCATGTTACACTTCTTATACTTTCCAAGTACTACATATGCTAGTTATCTTAGTATAGATAATTTTATCACACATACATAATTCACTTATTTTTATCGAGTGTTTACATCTACTTATAAGACCCAGGTCCACTACACATATCTAATGTTGATACTATTTACCCACTGAGGGCATATATACAGATACACAGGTTCTTCATTTGATACATTCACCCCTTCAAGTGAATCATACACATAATTTTGATTACCAGGTTACATATTTATAAATTCTACATCACATATTTAACTTGGTTATAACTTGATATTTATCATGCTACACCTAATCATGTTTTTCACTAACTACTACTAATTTAGGCTTAATTTATGTACATTTTAGCTTTTAGAAGATTTTTACCACATGGTCTTGTGTAGTTTCTTATCTACCTTTCCTAGTGTATACTCAATTATGTCTTTATGCTTCTTCTATTCTAGGTAATTTAAATATACCATTGTTATATGGCTCTACACCACTTATTCTCAGTATATGTATGTTTTGGACATGTGTCCATGTCCTTGTGTGTGGCTTCTTGATTGTGTGTGTGAGCATTTTAACATGCATTTAATGTGGATGTAATCCATATTAATTTATATTTTCATATGCGGACATTTTAACATGTCTTTAAATGTCATGATTTCTCATATTTAGTGACATGTGCCCATTTCCCTTGTATTGTAGCCCATTGGCCTACTTTGCCTTGCTCATGTGTGTTTTATTTATGGTTTTTTATATTTTTCATGACCATGACTCTTGTCTCTTCCTTTTTACACACGATAGTTTTAGATTCCATTAGGGACCTCATGCATCTCCCCTTTGTACATGTGTACCATGATGGACATCATGCCCCATCCCCTTAGGTATCTACTTAATTATTACTTAGATTTACTATTCATATACATTGTTATATATATGTTGATAGCTTTGTGAATGATAGATCTAACATGAATCGTACATTAAAAATTTACAATTACATTATCTTCCATTTTGATGTTATGTATTCACGTTACATTGGTTCATTACTCATACATCATATACGCTCTGACTAATATACATTTTATAGATATTTTTTTTAAAGATAGTTCCTATACATATACAACAACTTCCCTCAAAAGAGGGGCATTCAAAGAGATTTATTACAAAGATCAGGGTATCTAAATGCACTAAATGTAGAATTTTTAATAGAATAAAACACAATATAAAAATCAATTTTAGGAAAACATAGTGGGAAATAGTGACACATAGACAAATTTAGTTACACATAAATCATAACAGTTGGACATTAGATCCTAAATTGGGACAGTAGTACCACATTACACTAGTATCCAATATATGGTCCTATGATCTATTAGCCTTAGTTTTAATAAATTCTAGATTGGCTATAAAAGTATAATAGGTATAGTCTAGGTTTGCATAGCTTTAGTTACAAATTACCAATTTTATATAAGTTAAGCTCAGATTCATACTGGTTTGTTCAGATTGGGGACATCATGTGTGACATGATCATTCTTATTTTAGTTAAGATGCTCAAATATAAATTATTTCAACTCAACCAATAATTCATATACTTAGATATCATATTTAGGGGCATACACATGGCATACTATTTTTGTATTTTCACTTATAAACCATTTGATTAGATGGAATGAAAAATACCATGTCATTCTTGACATTATACACATTAGACATCTTATTATAAGTTACACACAAGATACATGCCTTACTTATCTATAGTTGTTGGCATTCCCTAGTGGCCTAGAGCCACACAATATTCCTGAGTGGTCCAAAGCCATTTTACATTTCAAGGTTCTTGAGTGGCTATAGGGCTGACATACAGAGTTATAATTAAAATTACACATCTTCAACTATATTTCATAGTTTTAGTTACATGGGAATCTACTACATATGGGTAAATAAGTATGGATTCATAGTCTTCTTGATTTTTTGATCCACTTAAATGAGAGGGTTGGACACAGCATTAGTCCAATCCAAGATATCTATAGGTAATGATCCACCAAATAGGGGTGGGTAATTATGGATTCAAAATTGAATTGATTTATTTATTCACCCATACATGGGGATTGATCAAACCATTATCTCAATCCAAACTATTCACTGATTGATCACTATCTACATGAACACACATAGGTTATCACTAGGTTTATGCATTGGTTAATGTACCTAATGAGGTGTATTCATTAATTTCCTCTCTCTTATCTCTTTAATAAATTTTGTATTATGTTTTTTATATCTTATAATTAAGTAATGATTTATGCATGTTTAACTTACAAGAAACTCAGTGGAGCACACTTAACATAGTCAGATCTAGATTTGTGAGCTTCACCTCTTAGGTAAGTTTAGACATGCTTATTTTCATTTATCCTGGTCATTTTTATTTGTTTTATTTATAGAATAATGTGGGGGGGTGAAATTTAATCAAAAAAAAAATGACACTTTAGTTCTAAGAGTGTTAATGGAGACCACCCATGCTTAGATTATCCCTAAACCTATCTTAGGGATTATTTAGACACTTACTCATCCTTTATGTAGGCCAAATGGATCCTTAAACATCCATAAACGTTTTCCTTTCCATAACATTAACATCATATCCCTAATGCCTCATGTCTCACAACCTAGACACTAGCACCATAATTTAGATAGTAGCAGCCCATGGCACTAGGGTCCTTAGTTGGGTGTTATTGTCCTTTTCCCTCCTTTTGTGTCAAATGGATATATTTTCAAATAATCAGCCACCTAGGATCAACTTATACCTCTTTTAGGACCTTCATAATCACTAAAATAGTATATACATATGAATTTAAGCCATTTATTCACTAGATGGAAATCATATGCAAATTACACAAATAAACTTAAAACAAATTGTGCACAATCAAGGTTACCAATCCCTATTCTTCCTTAATTTTTCATACAACCATATATAGCATTACTAAGCTCAAATTACTTAGATCTTTAATTTTAAGAATATTCAAAGCACTCAAATTTACATTCATACTAACTTTACTTGCACTTGCACAAACACTTGTGGAAAGAAATATATCAGGCATGATTCCTCTTCAGTGTACTGGTATGTAGTGAACTCTCAACATAACATGGTGTTGAGGATGTCTATCCTACCCCAATAAAAATACACTATGATACTTGTGTCAATCATATGCCATCATAATATGGAGGTTTAGGTTTTGTATATAAAATAAGTCAAATCACGTCATCTGCATAGATCTAAAACTTGTGTGCATAGGAACAAGATTGGCAAACCCAATCATAGGTATACCCAAAAGGTTAAAATAATTATGCATAGAGGACACTAGTGAAAAAATAGGAACACTAGTGAAATATGATGCTACACTCCAATTAGGCCATTACTATTTAGGAAGGGTTTTGACACCTAGTTCCTATTTGCAATACTTAGATAAACCTTTGTCCCCATTTTCATTCTCCATATCTCCTATCTTGGTTAATTTACAAATAATTACTTGTTTATATTATTTTTTTCTATTTTTAGAAATGTCAAACTAAGTCAATTTTATTAAAAATTAGTGGATATATTTATTACATATCTCTAATTTAATTTACTATAATCAAACCCTTTAGCAACCTAGGGCTTCCAAACCATAAACCCTTAAAATTTAAATCACCATATTGTTTGGAAATAGAGTATTGTTATCGAGATGTAAATTTTTATCCTTTTCTTGATCTGATATTTGTTTTTGAATATTTTATTTCTCTTTCTATGATATTTTTAACTATTTTTTCTCTAATTTTTTGTTTGGTATGCACATTTTCTATTTTGGTATATGTTGTTTAGGATAGATACTCCAAATGTGACTGGTGTTCTTGGTTTATGTATCAATGATATGATCACCACTATCTTTATAGCTTTGTATTATTTCAATTAATACAAAACAACATTATGTATGATGCACATGAATTATATGATGTGCACAATAGTATTTGTATATCCTTATAGGATGTGGAAGATGTAATTTGATCACTTTTTTTTATGTATTTATATTAGTATTTCACTTAGACTATTAATAGCCTTTTGTTCAACTTTTGAATCACTTATTTTAGACATATTCTATTTTAGCATTTCATCTAGATGTGAAAACTTATTTTGCATAAAATTTGTAGATTATGATCTAGCCACATGATTAACACTACCATCTTTGTATTATGTAGGATTGTAATCTGATTTATCAATAATGTAATATTTGAATAGAAAGTATTTATCAACTCTTATATTGGCTTTCTCATAAGGATTAATTGATATTTTAAGATCTCACAAGTAAAAACCCTAGGTACCTCAAATTGAATCTACATGTACACACCATCTACATCGCTCTTTAAAGGAGTGATAGTATGGACCTAGTTAGAGGGATGGGATATATCACACTCCTTGGGGTCTAGAGGAAGAGGCTTGATATTATTTCCATAATAGTTGTAAATAAGGCTTAAATTTTGATTATTTTTTGAAACCCTCTCATTATGTTGACCAAATTGGTTATGCCTTTTAATTGATTTCATCCTACATGAAACATAATAGGTAAAAACTAACATGATGTCCTCTAAAATTAAGTCTTTAAGAGATATATCCTTTTAAAATATGTTTGTAGAAAAGGTAACTTTTGATTTCCATTTTTTTCATACTTTAAAATCAAAATTCAAAAAATAATCAATCAGGAAACCCTAGGTCAACTAAGGTTTTGATACCAAATGATGGGAAAGAAATATAAAGTGATCTAACCAATATATTTTAAATCTAAAAAAAAAAAATTAGGAAAAAGATAGGAAATTAGATGGACCTATAAAAATATCAAAATAAAAGCACAATGTATAAACTATAGGTCTAAATTTAATAAAAATAGTATAATGATAAATTTAAAATAATCGTACAATATTTCTCCAAATAAAAAAATTTGTCTATATAGACATAATAATATAAAATTTATGAGGAATTGGCTGTTTGATCTATTATGAATTAGAAATAGGCCAAAAAATGTTCAATGCTTTAGAGGTAAAACCTTAAAATACTCCCAATAAAGAATTAATAATTTTGTTAAAATAATAATTTATTTTAGATATCAGAGAGAAGTTTATGAGTAAAATATTATAGTTGATGAAACCCATAGATTAATAATAAACTAAGTACACCATTCACATTATATGCCAATATTTAGTTAAAAAATAAATGGTAACAATTGAAAATTTTGTGATGATTTTTAGTGAACAAAAAAAAAGGTTTCTAGTATACAAAACAAATTAATTTTGAAATGGTTCTATTTGGATACTAAAATGCACCAATTAAGGAAGACTCAACTTTCAATAATATGGACACAAATCCCTTGTAACCAAAGGATGGTAAAACCTTAGGGTATAGTTTTAGATCTAAAAATTAATCACAATAAGTTGAAACCCTAGGAGGATTGAAAACCTCATATCATAAATTTTTTTTATTTTCAATAATTGGGTTCATGAAATGTTTAACCATGAAATCTAGATATGAGGAACCTAGGGTTAAAGGGGGAAGAGATAACTTAAGGCAGAAGGATGTTATTTTATCTCCATAATATGTTAATTATTTAAAAAACTTGGATAAACATTTATTAAATTTTTATATAATGAGATGATATGAATAAAAAATATATTTATGATAGATATTATACTGAAGTAAAAAACATAGTTGGTTCTGATGTCAACATAGATTTTGATCCATAATAGGTTGAGAGCAGACTAGATATGGATTCTAGAAAAGTCACCTAATTATATAAATTTAACCTTTTTAGCTATGAACACTTATATCAAATTGGAATAATTACTTCAACACTACTTTGGGACTTGAAGTCATGTGTCCATTATATAATACCTGCTATAAATAGATGTGACCACTTGGATGCTTATATATTTTACATCATATTTACTCTAGTGTATTAAAATTAAGGGATCCAAGTGCCAAATAGAAAATCCCTATTTCTTCATTTTCATATTAGTAATTGGAAAAATGGGTTAGTGTGAACATGGTTTTGAGATACCATTAATACCCCTATGTCAATGAACACTTCTTACATACCTAATACTCTAAATAGGGCCTCAAACTTATGTAGTTATCTCTTATGTGTTGTCTTGTGCATGAATAATGAAATATGTGATAAGAAATTATAATAGTGACCTAGATTGTAAGTTGTTAAATATATCTCTTGAGATGTTCCTTCATTACTTCAAACATATATATGATTTTTTTCTATGACTGATGTGGAAATAGGAGAGAATAGGGAGGCCTTTTTTTACTTAATTTATTTGTAGAATGTTCTTGATAAGTTATTTTAGTATTTGTAGGTATTTTTTAGGTTAGGGATAAATGAGGGTTGATATGATATCTATAAAATATATACCAATCCACTTGGAGAATATATCACATTAAATCACTTAGGCCAACCATAGCGTATACACCTAAATCTACCCACCCTAACTATTCCACTAATCCCATTATTTATTACACTATAATATTGTAACTATAATCCTAGTTAAATAAATGAACCACATTCAATATCATAAATTTTCTATATAATACCAACCTCCATACACCCCCATGACATATTAATCATTTGATTATCACTCAAAGATCTTACTAAACCACTAATCTCACCTCATTTACTAAACATTTACCCCACTTACCAATTTAAAATTCAAATATAGTCTACCTATCTCCCATAGACATCCTATCCATAGCTTATCCTACACACCTATATCCTTAAACCTCCCTAAAACCCCTAAACTAATACCTATTAAATCGTAAATATGTTTATAAGCCTCTAAAATCTAGAGCCTTCTTTAACTTTATAAAATTATCTACAAGTAGAGGGTTATAATGAATTTAAAATTCATTTTAATCCTCTTCCATCACCCATTAAATAATCAAGCATGGAACATGGTTAAAATAATCAGAAAGAACTCTTTCATGCAGATACAAGCTCTATTAGCTTTCATACTCTCTTGCATCCATATACCATTGCATCTAAGAAGCCATTAACCCATCCATGCTCATTTGAATTCTTGAATCCACCATTATCAAGCATTCTAAAAAGTAAAGATAAGTATAATTCAAGAATACATTCAAATATCTTGGATGGAATACAAGAGGATAAAAGTGATGGTATGATTTTTCTAACAATTATTGATTGCTTCTATATTCTCTCCCTTTAATATTTTTGTAAGATTTGGGTTAGGTTAATGTATATAGTATATTAAATCCATATCTCAAATTTAGAATAATATAGATAGGAATATGTTTCATTATAAAATTGAATGACTTTACAAAATTGGAAAAATATGTTGAGGTATGGCAATTGCATTGACACATGCATATGACTAGGATCTAATAATATAGGTAGCTAGTAAATAGGTGTAGATCTAAAACTTGTACATATGGAGTATATGTAGGCTTATAACATTATGGGAAACATAAAAGGTATGATTAATCAAAATAACATAGGTCAAACTATGATATAAGAAATTAGGCATAGGGACATAGTTTATGTAATCCTCTTGTGAACGATAAATGTCTAGAAGATCCATGGTACATATTTATGCAAGACTCAAGTATTATTTAATTCAATAATATTATCTATAAATATAAACATTTAAATGAATTCAAATTATTATGTATTATAATGATCATGAATATAAATGTAAATGTGTAAAGTTATTAGACATTCTATCTCACTAGATATATAAATTACAATACAAGGATAAAACATTTAGTGGTTAACTACTCTATGAAGGCTAGGACTATAATTGTGTATTACAAAGGATGAAAAATTGGAATACAAGTCATTAAGATTAGGATGTACATCTATGTGTGGCCATACAATACCATCAAACTCAAGCTAGTAAAACTAGACTTTATGTCAAAAATCTAATGTTTTTGTATTTATGGATTTTTTAATTTGTATTCTCATATGAGAATTTTTTCCTATTTCTATTTATTCTCTTATTATGATCTTGAGGTCTAATAATGATTGAATCTAACAAATATCTCTCCTTTACTTTAAACATTAGCTCCACTTTCAATGACAAATTTAATCTTGGAAAATGGAATGAAATTTGGGTTGATTTTATCCCAACCACTCCCTATTGAATGGTTCAATACTACTTAATTTTCCAATAATCCAAATATGGAAATAAAACTATGTGCATTTATGTTGGTTAAGTGAATGTGTGATAAAGTACTCATTCAATAAAATTAACCTATGATATATCCCTTGGTACCAAGAAATAGATAACTTTGTCATGTTTATTGAATGATTCATACTTGGATAAGATGTGATCTTAGTGACTCATTGGTTTATTAGGAAGAATAAGATAGTCTTCTTGATCTGAGAGTGTTTGAGTATACTTGATAAGTGTTTGATAGATAAGTGTTATATGGTTAATAGGATTATACATATTATGCATTTATATGAGACCTTTATGTTAATTTTTCATGCCATTGACATGCTATGTGATCCATAACAAGGATTTGAATTTAAAAATTCACCATTTCTTATCACAAGATGAAACCATCAAAATCAAATGCTACCATTAGATCCTATGTTTTGATATCTATATTACTATCCTAGAAATAATAACATTGATCTAATGGTTTATATATGTCTTAGTAAGATAAAAACTTATTTGAAAAAAATGTGAAATTTTGTATACGTTTCAGAGAGAAAATTGGAAAGGGTAGACGCATATATATCATATATAAGTAAAATAATAAAGAATCATATTCACATTTGTATACAAAATTCATGTAAAGTGAAGGTAAGTCAAAATTGACATTTACAAGTATCAATTAATATATTTTAATTTCTAAAAAATCCCTTGTCTTATTTTAAAAATGAAATGCAATGAAAATTCTTGATTAAACACATAAATAAATGTACTTGTGTGTGTAAAACATACTTTTCCTTTCAAAAAAATTCCAAACAAGCATCTTGTTACAAGAAAACCCACAATGCAAATGTATGAGTCAATTTCATTGGAATAAATCATAAACTTCATAAATTGAAACTTAAAATTTGAAGAGGAAGGCAACAATACCACTATAAGTATGTGGATCATGTTTCTTACTAAGTTGTTAGAGATTTTTTATCATTATTAAATCATTAGATAGTGGTTCCTCTAGATGAATCCTAATAAAATTGGGGGTGATAAATATCTAATTTATTTAACTAAGGAAATGACCATGGATTAGGTAATAAAATCCCTCTAATCTTCATTGAAAAACCACAGAAAAATGGAATAATGCTAATGTTATGGAGTGTTGAAAAAATCTCAACCATGTAAAATCTTATAAATAATATTTATATGATCTTGTAACCCAAATATGGAAGGTCAAAGTCAAATATTGGGAACAAGGATTAATTCCAAGATAATTGAGGAAATTGATTCTCAACCATGTTAATGATTTAAACATGTATGAAATACTAAAAATGGACTTATAGATTCAAAGGTTATCAATATTAATTACCATGGAGCATATCTAAAAAATTATAAATAACAACAGTGAATGTTCACAAACAAGCTCCATTCCTCAAAATTTGAACTACTCAGTTCTAACATTGGTAAAGTATGATAATGTGTATGCATGAACCAAGTTAAATCCCCATAATATAAACTAATTATGAAAGTGTAATATATAATTCCATGAATATATATGTTATTTATGTTTCATATCTAAAACACCTAGAAAATATAAAACTCATGTCTTGTAAAATTAGTGCATATGATCCCAAATGTATGTGAACATATGAATGAATGGAACTCATGGCATTTTTTCTCAAAAAGTGAGAGAAAATTCATTTCATAAGTTGTAGACACCCAATTGTGGCAATAATGAGCTTCCATTGTCATATATTTTGTTACTGATTATAACCTCCTTTGGGAAAATAAGTTATTTCATCACCATTACTTTTTATAAATGCCTTTGGGTAATTCAGTAATTTCACTCATATTACCACTAGATTGTGTCATTTTCTTCATTTCAAGGGAATGTTTGATGACTTTATTTTACCATCCACTCCCTTGAGTTGGAATCAAGAGATTATCAACCACCCTTAGGGGCATGAACCATTCATATTAATGAATTTTGAATTCTTTGAAAATACATTACTATTCTTTTGTAACACAATGATTTCTCAATCAGAAGCAAACTGTAGATGCTTAGTTTTGGCCACTTTCATTCCTAAACCAAGATTTAATTAAATTTGTATAAAAAGATAAATTTTAAACCTAGATATCACCTAAATTTCTAACATTCGTCCATGCATGGTATTTCATTACCTAGAAACATAACAAGGCTATCTTATTTACCATATTACTATGTATGCATGAACAACATAATTTATTTTTAACCCTGGTCAAATTATGACCCAGTAATTTGACACTTTTGGCCTATCAAGATATTAATTTAAAACATTAAAAATAATTTTTAAATATATAAAAATCACTAATGAATATTAATTACACTGAGAATCTTAATTAACTTACCTAAAAATTTTCCAAATCAAATTAGTGAATTTCATTTACCAAAAAAATGAATTTTTAGCCAAATATGAATTCATAAGGTCAAAGGAGATAATAAAATTATTTATTATATCATAAATGTTCCAAAAATATGAGTCATCACCTCAAAAATATATTGAGTTGTCACACCTCACAAATATCTGAAATTGAGGTGTCAAGATTTCATGAGTGCTTTGACCCAATCAGGGTTAGCCTAAATCAATATAGGTTAATTTAGACTCAACCAATGTTATAAATTAACCTAATCTACCTAAGGTTAGATTTAGTTCTTAGATATATAAATACAAGTACCCACACCATATACCAACAAGATTTTGTTTGTAAGGTTATTCTACTTCAATACCTTCTTCAATACTTTGAGAGTTGTGTTGTAATGCCCAATTTATGCCAAGCTTCACACCAAGACACAAGTGGAAATTGGAGAGATTATACCACCATGAAATATCATTTTTATAAGACTCTAATAATCATAGACCAAGTACAAACATACTTATGCCAATAATTAAGCATCAAATTTCATAAACGAGATAAATTACATGCATTGTTTTTATCTCTATTCTATGATCTTTCTTACTGTGTTATGATCTCCCTAGTTATTCAGCAAGAGTGTTTAGTCCTAGTGTATTTTTATGGTTGATTTTTTTCACTTAGACTAAAAATGGACTTATATATATTTTGTTACTCTTCTAACACCTAATGTACACATTTTATGCTAGGTTTGGACCCCTCCCAAGCCTAAACCTGAATGAGTTTTAAAGGGAAAGTAGAAAACTCAAAATAAATACTTATTGAAAGGTTTTATACCTTTTAAAATTATTATGGAGGTAAGGTTTAAAATTTTGAATGAAATTGAGAATTCCCTTTAGTATAAGCAAATAGGGTATAGTCCATTTATACTAAAAAGGGTTTATTCCCTTTGAAGTACACAATGTCTTTTTTCTTGTTTGTTCTTGTTTGAGTTATCAAATATTTAGGAAAACAAGTTTAATAATTTTACATTTTATTTATCCTATATTTTAAATCATTATAGTTTAAATTTATTTTTACTAAATATAAAAAAATAGGCAAGTTTGCATCTTCTAAAATTGATTCTATAGATATAAGAGTTACCATTTAGAAGTGAGTTTTTCAAACTTCATTCTTTTCTATAATTAGTTTTTAGAATTTCAAGATCGTAAATTCATTAAAATATCAGTGTTATCAAAGTCTAAGCTCATGTATAGATGTCATTGGTCAAGATAGATAGAGGGATCCTTATATATATTTATAAAAAAAATAGGTATGAATTGGTCTATATAGATATAGGTCCTATTATAACACAAATGTAACATCTACATAATATGATGGGATGGCGGCATGCATAAATGCATCAACCTATCTCAACGAATACATATAACCCTTGAAAAAAAACACATAATAATATTTCCATATAATATTCATGGTCTAAGTTATAATTTTAACATAATTATAGGTGGTGTTATTCTCAATTTGGGGCTTTGTCATACTCTGAGTATGACGTGATCCCTAATATAATAAACCAAGGGATAGCATAGGAATGCCCCTAATTACCCTATCTTGATCTTAGGCTAACCTCATCTGATAATTCAAGCAAAGATAACCTAGGTACCTACTTCATCTATGCCAAGGAGTAAGGTAAGGTAATCTTGAATTCAAGATATATAAATCTTATTCACCCAATAACATGTCAAGGGAATATTTCCTTCTTGATATACAATAGGGACTAAGGCCTAGCTTTAAAGGGAAGCATACCTTCCTAATATATAGTTTTGATTTGATTCTAGATTAAGCCATAAATATTAATGGAATCATTATTATATATAGATATATTTGTTATCTACATACCTACATACATATGCCTTGCCCAATAATTTAAGGTAAATTTTCTTCTCAATATATAGCTTCATTTTTGTCCTACCTATTGGCCCTTTTATAATAGATTCTAATATAATAAGGTAAGATTGATTCCTAATTTATATATTTCATATATTATTTCCATGCCTACATAGCTATGCCATATCTACTTATCTTCTATATCTGGTAAGCGAAGCTTCCATACCAATAGTTAAAATGAGAAAAAAAATTGAATCATGTTACCTATGTAATATATCTATATCATTGAGAATGTTGTACCTAATTTGCCTACTTGAGTATGCCCTGATTAATTTACATTTTTGAGTATGCCCTACCCAATTGAATACCCAAGCCATATACTAATATTTATTATTCCCTCCCTAAATACCCAAGCCATATCTTAATTTTCACCATGCCCTACCTACCTTATTATACCTGAGTATGCATTAACTAATTTGAAAAATACTTGAGTATTCCCCACCTACCTATCCTTATTTCCTTACCTACTTGAATATTCCCTACCTTCTTTAGTTACCTACTTGAATATGCCCTACCTTCTTGAGTTACCTACTTGAGTATGTCGTACCTAATTGAATATGCCCTACCCAATTGAATATCCAAGTCATATCTATATGTTGAATATTGACATCCAATCCTGAACATATCTGTCTTACCCATACCATATCTTAAATACCATAAACCTAATTCAATACCAAATCGATAACTTAAAATGAGAGGGGGAATTATCATGGGACATTATTAGATCAAGAGATAAAAGAGAGGGGTCATTATAAAGGGATGCTTGATAATCAGGAGTGGTGGAATTATTACCTATCTATATAAAGGAGATGGGGAATTGATGAAGACATATTATAAAAGGATAGGGAATATTATCATGTATATAGATAAATAAGTAACTAAGGATAATAAAAGAAAACAGTTGATGTCAAATTTGGGGAAAATTCCTAAATAATTTTTGGTATTTTTGATCAATTTATCTATTTATATTCATAAGTAACTGGCCTATAGTGATGCTTGTATCATACTTTTAGTAATGATATGTTCACTCATACTGATATATACAACATAACTAGTACTACATGTAGGTATGCAGTGATTCATACATCACATCTACTAATACATCCAACCCTTGATGAAAAATTAATATGTTATTCCCACATCCTATTCTTAGTCTAGGTTATAATGTTAACATAATTTTAGGTGGTGATATTACCAAATTGTGGCTCTACTATAATATGACTATGTCCTATTCCCCAATATACTAAATCGAAGGGTATTATACAAATCAAGGTAATGATGGAGTGATAAGGGAAGATAAAAATCAATGAGGGATGATGGAGTCACTGGGGATGATGAGAAAGGATGAAGGTCGATGATGGAGTGATTAGGGATGATTAGGGATAATGAGAGAGTGATTAAGGATGATTAGGGTTAATGAGGGTCAATGAACATGTGATTAGGGATAATATGTATTGATGAGGGAGTGATTAGGGATGATGAGATGTGTGGTAATCATATTTGTATCCTTTTGAAAATCCTCTATTTATATTTGTGATAGTTAGGTATTCCTATTTTTATCACTGTGTGAGTATTTGATACATGAGACTTTCAATCAAAGCACATATTCAATGATAAAAAGGAATGGTGTACTCTCTTACATAGTAGAGTCTAATCCAAAAACTAGATTTAATGATTTTTACATATTCACTCTCTATTACTGGTCAAAATTTCTATCATGATCCTAAATATCTTCCAGAATTACTATCATTATTGTTATCCTCTCTATCAATATCACTAATATTTTAAAAAATCTATGTCATGGTCATGAAGATGGGGAATTATTATTAAATGCAAACTAGTTAGGTTATCCATGGTTTGGTCCACCTAGGGTTATCATCTAGTGTTAGGTTGAGGTACATGGCCCATCTTAGACACATAATTGGATTTTATCTTAGTATGATTGAAAGAATGTGACTTAGGAATATATACAAGTATAATGAAGTCTTAAAATGATAAAAAAAATTGATGCCATAGTCATACAAACTAACTATTTTATAATGCATCAATATGATTACATAATTAATTGATGTATTGATCATGGTCAATAACACAAATATATATAGTCGATTGTACTTGAATGCTCTCAAATATTTAGTTTATTAGGGTATGGTCTACTAATATTTGATTATGGTATAGGCTTCCACATCTATTCTTTAATGGCCCATTAAAGAATAGAGATGGAATCCCATACCCTAATCCACTATTAGTAACCCATAACGGATATATATACTTAAATATTCAATCCTTGTCTTTAGGATAGTATTACACTCTCGAGTATATATATATATATATATATATATATATATATATATATATATATATATATATATATATATATATATATATATATATATATTTTGGGGAATCCTTATCCTTTAATGTCCCATATATATAGTAGGAATATATCATCCCACTAATAGTTTCCATCGATATCTCTATCTAGGATTAACTCAACTCTTGTATTGGGTGAGTAAATCCCTTTAGATTTTTTTATAGTATATTTATATCTTCTTAATATGATACCCTTAAAGTGGAACCATAAACCATAGGTCTTCAACTAAATATTATATAGTGTTGGAAAACAACCTACTACATAAATTTGAATGCTTGATAGAGGAAATGTATTTTATCACCCAATTCGAGAGTTGATCCAATAGCCATCAATGGAAACTAATAGTGGGATGTTGGATTATCCTATACATACATACATACATATACACATACATAAATGATAATGTTTTAACCTTTTAAGACTTAGTGTATGTAAATCATATGTTTGTTAA
This sequence comes from Torreya grandis, assembly GCA_037957365.1. Taxonomy (NCBI): domain Eukaryota; kingdom Viridiplantae; phylum Streptophyta; class Pinopsida; order Cupressales; family Taxaceae; genus Torreya; species Torreya grandis. Next base: position 663,903 of record JARHVA010003907.1, read on the forward strand.
AGATACAAGTAGACTAAATCATATAAATAATATGAAATAAATACAACCACTAATTTGTTATATAAATATCTAGCTTTCAATTTTTAAAAATAGTAATAAATAGCACAAGTAATTAATTAGTTGGAAAATAACTAATACATATGATTTGGGTGCTAAAAACTAATATGGAAGCTAGTTTCAGTGTCATAAACTAGATCTCAATGTTATAACCTTTCCTAGAGAGTAGCAACACACTTTGACAGTAGTTCCATTATTGGAAAGTGGTGGTAGCATCCTGAAATTGGTCATAGTATCATATGTGCATGATTATCCCAAGATTCTTGGTGCACATGTGTCTTTATCTTTGACGTATATTCTTATGTGAATGAGTATCAAAACCATGTATTTTACATGTAATGATTTATTTATAATGTAAAACTTAATCCTCCATGTAACTAGGGTAGGATCAAAAAAGTGTGTTTGTTAGTAGGGTAGGGTAGACATCCTTAACACCATACTGTGAAGAGAGTTTCCTACATACCAATAGTTTGATGAGGGATCAAGCTAATGTAGTTTTCTCCACATAAGTATTGGTACAAGTGTAAGTGATGTTAGTATGATAGTGGCCTTGAGTGCTTTGAATGTTCTAAATACTATAAATCTTGATAATAGGAGCTTAGGGTGGATATAGATGGTAATATGTGGAAGTAGGGCATAATAGGTATTAAAAACCTTAATTATGTTCAAATTATTTTGAGTTTGAATATGTATTTTGCATTTTATTTCCATTTAGTGGTTAGAGGGATAAAATTCATATATATTTACTATTTTGTGGTTTGTGCAAACTATAAAATTTGTCTAGGCCAACCCTAGTAGGATTTAGTTTTGAAAAAATATCCATTTGGGAAAATATAGGGTAAAATACATTAGTGCCATTTTTGAGAAACTAGTGTCATGTGGTGCTAACATCATTATTATGGTGCTAGTTCCCAACTAGCAGAACACTAGGCTTAAAGGGCTAGGATCTAGAAATGAGGGTATAGGACTCCTTTAGGGCTGATTAGGGAAACTTGTGTCCTATATAAAAGATGGATAAGTGTGATAACAGGATATAAGATAGGTCTATGGTTAATCTAGGGATATGTATTCTCAATTCTCACTCTCAACACTCAAATACCACTTTTGGGTGATTAAATCCATGCCCCCCTCCCCCTCCCCCCCATACATGGACTCACTTAGGATTTGAAGCCCATGAATCTGGGTCTAACTATGTAAAGCATACTCAAATGTACATCTTACAAGTGAAACATGCATAAATCAATCATTAATTAAAAGATATCAAAATCAGAAGACTAAACCAAGTAAAACTAAATAAAGAGATGGGAGAGAGAGGAAAGGAATGAATACACATCATTAAGTATATGAACCAATGTATGAACCTGGTGACAACCTTTGTGTGTGCATGTATATAGTGATCAACCAATGAATATTTTCAACTTAATTGATGGATTTACCAATCCTCATATGTGTGTGGCTCAAGAAATCTACCTAGTTTTGACTCCATCATTTCCCACCCTTGCTTGGTGGATTATAACCTATGAATAACTTAGATTGGAATGATGATGTGTCCAACCCTCTCATTTAGGTGGCTCAAAAAATCAATTAGGGTATGAATCCATCATTTCCCACCAATGTTTAGGAGATCCATATGAAATTGAACTATGTGAAGTGCTTTAAAAGTCTAACTAAGTATATCAAACTATGTATGTCATCTCTATGGCTACTTGGGTATAGTAGGTGGATCTAAGACACTCAAAAATTCCAACCAATGTTGATTGAGTAAAGCAAAAAATTAATGTGTAACCTAGAATGTGATGTCATGTATATAGAAAATATATAATGACATGGAATTTTTCAATCCATCTATTCAACTATGTGTAACTGAGCATACAAAAATAATGTCCCATGCACATGACCTAAAATTTGATATATGAGCATATAGATTTAGGACTAAGTTTTAATAATATGTAATTGGGTACTTAAACGAAATACTGTAATGGTCATCCCATACATGATGCCTCCAATCTGAGCAAATTGATATGAATGTAAGTTTAAATAGTATGAATTTGAGCAAAATTGAGGATAACTAATAACTGTCTAATTGAATCTATGCAAACTTGTACTATACCTACTATACTTTTCTAGCCTATATGGGTTTTAATTAAACTAAGGATATTATCTAGTAGTGTCATGTCTTAGATAGTGGTGCCATTTTTGAAAATGTCAACTACTGTCCCAATTTGGGTGATAGTGTCCTTATAGTCAATTTTTTGTGCAAATGTACTAATTTATGGGTTATTATTTTTCCACCATGTTCACATATATCTAATTTTTAGTAATTAAGTTGAAAAATGTATTGTGAATGTAATATAGGATTCTGATCTTATGAAAAAATCTTACGAATTCCCCTTCTTTTGAGGGGAGTTGTTGAATCTATGGAATAATTGTCCTGAAAATAAATATTTACAATAATTATGTGATAATCAAATATAATGTGCATGCATAACATCAAAATGTAAGATGATTTAAACATAAGTATGTAATTTACGATGTATATCATGTATACCATTCACAAGGGTTTCAATATAGATATAAAAATGTATATAAAAGCAAATATAAGTAATGTTAGGTATCTACCTAGGGGGATGAGCCATGATGTTCATCATGACACCAAAGTAGAAAGGGTAGATTCATGAGGTCCTAGGTCCCTCATGTCATAAAAAATTAGTATATGTAACAAGAAAAGATAAGGGTCAGGGCCATGATGCATATAAGAAATCACACATACAAAAACACATGAGGCATGTAAATTAGGCCAAGGGGCCATAATATAAGGGACATGGGCACATGTGATAAAATATAAGAAAGAAAGATATATAAGGACATGTTTAAATGTCTGCATATGAAAGAAGCAAGCAAGTTGGCTTAGAGCCACATAGGACATGTTCAAATGCCTACATACACGATCAATAAAGGAACACACAAGGACATGTGTACATGTCCAAATCATACATACTGCAAATAAAAATTGTGTAAAGCCAAATAAAAATGACCAATTCAAATTTCCTCAAATGGAAAAAACATAGAGATATAATCAAGTCTAAATTAGGAAATCTATAAAAAAAAAAAAGTATGCACGAATATGGAATATAAGTCTATGTAAGAGAGAGAGGATATACATGTGATGTGTCTTGAGTAGTAATAAAAAACAGTAAAATATGAGTAAGAGTTACATGATTAATATCAATAAATAAAAATTCTAAATCTATGATGTAGAGTATAGAAAGATAGAACTTGGTTATGAAAACTGTGTATAGGGTGCCCCTATGTTGGTGAATGTGTCAAGTGAAAACAAATGTATCCAAGTATATGCCCCCATTAGGTATATAATAGTAATTATAGATCAGTGTATTAGACTTGAGTCCTATAATAATTTACAAGCAATCAATAAGAATAGGTGAATGATGTATGTATGATAAAACTAATGATACTCAGATGACTAGCATATGTACTGTCTGGAAAATATAAAACATGTAAACATAGTAGTGTATATAATTTTTAATTTTGTGTATTTTGAGAAATATTTGAATTTTTTGTTTTTTTTTTTGACATATTGTATTTTTTTTTTGTATTTTATGGATATAATCTATGTACGAGCAACATGAAAATGAACTATGTACAAGGAACAAGAAAGAAGAAAAATATGTAAAATTAGGGAGGAACAATACTAGCTGATGAGTCTCATGGGAGACTCACTATCACTATGACATGTGTCAAAAGTAGGAATGGTATTCTCTCATGTAATTTGATTATTATTTTGTAGTTAAAGAACATTTTAGTAGGAATCTGAGTATTGTTCATTGCTAGAATCATAATAATCTAGAATGTTAGATAGAATTGCCTCATATTGTGAAGTTGACCTTACTGATTGTGCTTTGGAATATTGATTGTGACTTTACATATGGAAATTGTTATTATTATAGTCATATTTTGATTTTGAATCCCTTTTGATATAAATACCCTTTTGAGAATGATTATTGGCTTAACGTGATTTTAACTGCAACTAAAGTTCTTGATCCTTTTTACAACATGTCCTATCTATTTAGATATTTTTCCTTCATAAACTATATATGTGAATAATTTTCCTTATTACATGTTCAATAAATATAAAACCTTATTTTAAACCAAAATCATCAACTACTATAATAGGATTAGTGATGCCTTGGGCCTTCTTGCACAAATATTGATCATGATAATCAAACTATTATAGATAATTTTGACCAAACCCATAATGATTTGAATGTTGACCCTCATTTTGGAGAGGTAGATTTGAATATTTTAATTTATTTAAGTATGTTTGTTGTACTATTTATTATTATAGTTATCTTGTGTGAACCTTTTGATATTTTGAGTTATGCTTTGGTAACCATTTTTGTATTGTTTCTAAATTTGACTATTTTTTAATTTCGTAGATGTTCCATTGTATGTTGTTTAGATTATGTGTCATTGTTTGATTCATATATGCCCATTATCTATTATATTTTCCTTCTCCATGCTAAAGATGAATTAGTTTGGTGCCCATTAACATTATGATATGTATAAACTATATGTATTTCATTACTACATGTAGAGGGGGTAGGTTGATCAACTTAGTTTTAATCATATATCTTAGTACCTCACTTGAAATCTTATTTTATCTTTGAATGATTTTTTATTATCTAGTTGTATATGTCCTTTTTTTTAATTTATGATTTGGATATGAAAGAGTGCTAGGCACAAGCTCACTAAGTATGGATGCAAATACATGGTTTAGGATAACATGTTCTGAAGACTATGCATATGTAATGTGAGTTGCCCATAATGTGACCTATTTAATTAAAAACTATTTTTTTTTGTAAATATGTTATTATATTACTCATACTATTAATTTTATCCCTTATAGTCTCACTAGTGTAAACCCTAGTTTTTTATTCAACATGTAGGTGCACACCTTATGGAGAAGAAGTGTGAATAAGATGAGTATGGGGATTAGTGACATTGATATATTCTCATTCATCTCATGGAGGAGTAATAACATGGACATGGTTAGAGGGAAATTATTTATCATTCTCATGGAGATGAGGTAGAAAAGTATATTCTTTAATGTGCATAAGATATGACATTGAAACATGAAACACAGATGTTAGAATATTTTCTAAATACTCTATGTGTGTAAGTATTTATTTATTAATTGAATTCCACACAAGAGAAAAATAACATGCTAAATAAATAATGAAACATGACAAGTGTTTTAATTAATATAAAGCATCATGTATACATTTGTTTACGTCTTTTATAAGTTCATTTTGAATTAAAGGAAACAAGCATGCAAATGAAATTATTAAACCTTGCATCAGAAAATAATTAAATTATTATGTCATTATTATCATGCTTATATGAAATACAAATTATAATATATATGGATCTAAAATCTGAGTGCTATAAATGTAAACCCTAAGGTTATCTAAGGTTGGGGTCTCTGCAATATTTGAAGTAAGTTGAGTTCACTAAATATTTTAACCTTTTAGGACATAGTGAAAGTAAATACTATGGTTGTTGAATAGTTGAGTAGACTAAATTAGATAAATAATATGAAATAAATATAACCTTTGAATTTTCTAAAAAAATAATAAATAGTGCAAATAATGACTCAGAAAATAAATGATACAAATGATTTTGGTGCTATAAATTGAGATGGAGTTTGGTATAAGTGTCATAAAGTGGATCCCAATGTCAAAAAATATTCTTGATAGTAGTAATAAAATTGGATAGTAGTGCCATTATTAAAAAAATGGCAGAAGTGTCTTGATATTGGTGGTAGTGTCCTTTATGTAGGACTATCCCAAGATTCTAGGTGTACCTATGTCTAGATATTTGAGGTGTGTTATTATGTTCATTAGTTTTAGAACACTGTATTCTTCTTGTAATGATTAATTTATTATACAAACCATAATCTTAAATGTAGCTAAGACATGAACTAAAAATTGTATTTGTTAGTAGAGTAGGTTGGACATCCTCAACACCCCTCTGTAAATAGAGTTTCCTACTTACCAAAAATATGAGGAGGGATCAATAATGATGTATTTATCAACACCTAAGTATTTGTCCAAGTGAAAGTGCTACTATTATGATATTGGCCTTGAGTGCCTTGAATGTTCTTGAGACTAGAAATATGGATGAAATGAGCTTAGGATTATTGTGGATGGTAATATGTGGAAGTAAGGCAAAATATGGATTGATAACCTTAATTATGCTCAACTTGTTTTGAGTTTAACTATGTATTTTGCATTTGATTTATGGATGCAATCAAAAATTCATCATGTCTATAAATCAATCCTAAATCGGAGAACATAAATCATACTTACACTTATGATTGGAGATACATTAGATAATTAAGGACATGACCAATATGAGAATTTTATAGACCCAATTAGGGGATCTATTATCAGAATAAATAATGATAGGGAGGGTTCGAAATCCTCTATTCAAGCATAATCATGTAATAACCCTAACTAAGCCCTATGTTTTCATTTTCACTATACTAATAACAAGTAAAGAAAAAAAATCTAATCTAGTGATCACCAAATTTTGTGGCACAATATGGGGGTTAATAAATAAACAAGCACATGTAGAAGAATCTCAATTAAGATATGTATAAGACCCTAATTCATGCAGAAGAAGAGTAATATTATTCAAAGCCAATACTTATTCTACTTCTATCTGCTAAAGAGGGGAACAAAGTTAGAGAATACTTACCTAAAAGATGAACTCATTGAGACCTAATATCTCCCTTATCCAAAGGGTATTTGTAAGATGTTATAGTTTTTAAGGATCACTAAGAAAGGACAAAGTATTCAAGACTTCTCCACAAGACTAGATTCTCCAAGTATAAACCTTAAGTAAAGACTCCTCAAGTAGAATGGTGGAAGAGCATATAGTAAAAAAGTGTAAGAAAATAATAACTCTTGTTCATTAGTAAATAATGATGAAATGGTCTTGTATATATATGTATATTTATCCCTAAACCATTTTTGAAGTTTTAGTCGACAGGGTCTCCTTAGTTGACCTAGTATTGTTATGGATAAAATTAAACTAGTTCATGGGCTAGGTTGGCTAGGAGCCAACCTAGAATGTAAATGAATTTTACCCACAAGAGTATAGAGTCAACCCAGTTGATCTATTACCTCGTATTGTTGAAAGGATATTAAGTTGAAAAAAATAGGGATTAAAAGTGGTAAAATAGTAGAGGAATATTCAAAACAGGAGTAATAGCTTAGGGGAATGATTTTATGAGATGGTTGGATTAGTAATAAGTAACAATTAGGGATAATAATCATATGAAGCACCAGTGTTCTACCTAGCCCTTTTATAGTGTACCCCTTAGGGAATGCATTTAGAGAGATTGAGTATCGATAGGTTCCTACAAGATAGAAAGCATCAATAATTGATAAAATTTGAAAATATTATGTATATACATATTCCCCACTCAAATCTCATCACGTGTCTATAAGGTACAACAAGGGATAGTGCTTCAAGAAATAACATAGTAACACACACTATTGAGGCTAAAATAAAGTTATATTATTTTTAAGTAAAAATAATTGAAATTAAATGACTAAAAGTGTAGTAACTAAAAATTAAATGTAATGCATACCTTGAATTACCTTTATCACTAGATGGTTGTCTATTGTTTTTTTTGTTTTGATTATGGAGGGTGCCAAGATTGCTTTTGACAAACCCAAGAATACAAAACTAAAGAGAAAAAAAACACAAATGTAGGAAAGCCAAGATAACTGGTACTATGTGGATGAGATTTACTTGGAAATTTAGTTAGTTGGTGTGACAATTGTTATGTTAGACCAAATGACCATGTCAAAATTTAGAGTAGATCGGGTAACCAAAAATCCAAGGCTAATAAAGATCAAAAAATTCAAACAAGTAAACCTCAAGTAAGAAAGGAAAACTCACCTAATAAAATCAAATATACATGTCAAAAAGGATGGTAATCAAAGATCATTTTGAAAGTAGTAACAATCCTTACATAAACAAATATGGACAAGCAAAAATGGTACAACAACATTGACAAGTGATAATTAGTAATCCTTACTCAATAACCAATTAAAAAAAGGTGCATAAAAGGGAATATAATATTGATGAATGAGAATTAACAAGCCAACATCACTCAACAATGGAAAAAGTACATGAAAGTCGAAATGAACTCAGGTTTCTAAAAAAAGGGTAGTATAATAGTGACAAAAGGTAAAATAAATGAACAAACATCTAGAAATGGAGAGACATAGTGTAAATCAAGTAATCCATAATTTCTTAAAAAAGTTATTTTTCTCTAAAGATAGATAAAACTAAAATAAAGTAGTGGTTGCATGTTTTTAAGATGTGAAGAAGAAGTGAATAGAAAAGAGCGAAAATAAATTTGAAATCAAAATTTACCTATTAAGGGGAGAAATGAAATGGGTTTAGGGGAGAATAAAGGAAAAACCAAGGTAGATGAAATCTTTATCAAAGACAAGACACTCAAATTAAGAGGACTTTTGACCTTATGGACTTTAAAGAACTTATCTTAACCACACAATTCCTACATCAATAAATGAGCTTTGTATATCATCCCATGAAAGCTATATTTATTAAAATTAAAATGGTCATACCTTCCACCAATGTGTTCCCAATTCCTTAGGACTCCTTATAGATATGTCAGTCTATGACAAATATTAGGTACTTTCATGAGAAAGTAGGTAGCACCATATAGTTTTTTGAATTCTCATATTCAAATCTACTGGCCTACCATACCTCATTCGACTTGAGGTCTATTGTGAGGCCAAATATGGTGTTTAAGCTTTGATTGGAGATAGGAGATGTGATTTTAATCACATCTTTATGTGTGATTTTGAACTTTGAGGTTTGTATGTTTGCTTTTATATATCATTGCCTTTTATTTCAAATGTTTTGGATTTTAACTTTCCTTATAGATTTTTCTATTCCTCCACCATACAAATTTTCAAAACTAAACATGTGTGCTAAATATGACTTTCATTTGAATAAAAGTGTTACTCCACCAAAATAGAGAGAAAACATAGTGAACTCCACCCTACAGATTTTTCTATTCCTCCACCATATAAATTTACAAAACTAACACATTGTAGAAAAAGAATGATAAAGAAGGTAATTTTATGAGGAAGTCCAGGGCCTATTCATGGTATTACACTACAAATCATAAAATAAAAACTGATGAGGGTACCAAAAAGCTTGTGGAAAATAGATGAGGTAAGATAAAGATGGTATTTGTGATGAAGGCCAGGTCCTATCCATGGTATTACACTACAACACAAAAAAGAGAAACCCAAGGTGTACAAAAAGTGTGTAAAATATATGACAAAAAAGAAGAATATAGTACATCATTAGGGAGGCTGGGTCTTATCTACCATTTTATAATTCAACTCATGAGAAAAAGGAAAAACTAAAAGACCAAAAGGAATGACTAAGGTTTGTGAAAGTAGAGAACTACTATAGAAGGAAAGACCTGTGTTAGTATCCTGCAAAAAGTGTTAGATAGATAAAATATAGAAAGCATGAAAAGTAAGGTAAGGGTAATACACTAACATGTATATCAAGGATGATCATGTGAGAGACAAGCCTATATTTCTCAGAAGGTTTATTGAAGTTGAATTAGTTTAATATGATGCCATGTAGAATAAGAGTGGGCATCAAAAGATGACCTAAAGTCTAAAATGATATGTGGGTGGGCATCACAAGATGTCCCAAAGGATAGAGTAATGTGTGGATGGAAATTACAGGATGCCCCACGAGTTGAAAAGAGGAAGAAATTATAAGAAGGAAAGATCACCCCATATAGTGTCTAAATAGATTCAAGTTGTCCAAGAATATACTAATAGGGGATATGATGACTGAGGAAAGAAAAAGGATGTTAATTAAGAGAAACAAAGAACTAACTCAGATATATAGATTTAGTAGTAAGAGTAAATAGTTGACCTATTACTATAAACTAGGGAAAATAGATCTTGATAAGAGTATAAAGTCAACTGAGTCAACCTAGTACTAAAAATAACATCTAAAATCTAAGAAAAAAAGGATGTATATTCAATAGGGTTAACCTAGTATTGTAACCTAGGATAAAAAATAGAAATATAAGGATACATAGTTGATGAGGTCAACCTAGTACTGTATCATAAGGGGTAGAAAATAATACTAGCTAGACAAGGTTGACTTAGTACAACAGACAATGGAAATAGATATTTATAACACACTATGTTGAACATAATGATAATGTACTAAAACAAGAAAAAAAAATCAAGTAATTTTTAAATCAAGAAATAAATGGAAACAAACTATCAACTGGGTTAATGATAATGATCCAATTGAGGCACATAACACAAAACCTTGCACCAATGTTTTCCAATGTATGTTTTTTAAATACAACATACAATTAAGCAAAGCGTAAGTAGTCAACTTAGAAATTAAATGTTAACTAAGTGGTCATCCTAAATGTTGTTAGATTATTAGAGTATAATTTTATGTGTGATAGGAAGTTGGCTAAAATTAAGGAACTAGAAATCAATCTATGGATGGTTTTAGGATGTTTATGCTAAAAGAGATCTATGTTGGCAATGATACTAACTTGGTATTAGTACCCACCCCCTAACTTCATACACTATAGTGATAAGAGTGTTGGGTGATTTGAAAATATATATCATTAACCATGTGTTTATACTTTGCTATAAAACTAAGTCGACTTCCCCCTTGGTGATGGAATCCAAGTAGATAGGCCTTGGGTAGAAAAATGTTGAAATCTATGTTAAGATTATGTGATTTGGTAGTGTGTGAAAGAGAGATAAATATAGTGAAACTAAATGGTGTATTGAAAAACCACATAATTTAGACTATATGATGTATTCTAAGCATGCAAGCAACTGAAAGTCAATTTGTGAAGTAATTACTAGCATATATATGTTAATTCTAACTTTAAAACATTGTATAGTGTTGATTTATATGATAGTGTCCATAGAGATTATAATACATAATTTACAGTGTTGCTACAATACTACTAAAGTAAGGGTATGTTAAGAACTCTATCGATAGTGTTGACCTAGTATTTCAAATACAAGTTAAAATATAGAACTTGATTGATAAGATCGACCTAGTTTACTGTATAGGGGAAGAATTAAAAGCTATAAACTATGAGAATAAAACTATAATGAATAACATAAATGATACAAAAATAGATAAAGAAACCTTGGTGGGTTGGAAGATGTAGAGGAAAGTGAGATTACTATTGAAGTTCCCTAATTTTTACTTGAAAATTCTACCAATTATGTTGACAAGATCAACCTAGTTTTGTAGTTCCCTATTTGATAAAACCTATGAAGAATACTATATTATTAGTGTCAACCTAGTATGCTTTTTTGGAAACTTATAAGTGTACTATGTTGACCCTATCGATCAAGTAGCCTATCTGTAATTGAAAACATATATTTTATCCACCTATTTGATCCAGTAACTTATATTTGATGAATACTTACACAAATAAAATAGAGTCATTTTGATGTGACTATGTGTTAAATATGCACACAAAAATTAGAACTGTACTAGTCATATCAACCTAGTATTATAAATATATAAAAATAATAAATAAAATGACAAAGAAATGAAAAACATGAAACAAATCTTGAAAGAGTTAGATTCATGTTGGGTTCACAAGAATGTATGCAATCATAAATGCATCATATCTATAAATCAATCATAACTTGGAAAGGATAGATCATACTTACACTTCTGATTGGGGATAGATTAGATAATTGGAAACATGACCAATATGTGAATTTTCTAGACCCAATTAGGGGATATATTATCACAATAAACAATGCTAGGGAGGATTCTAAAGCCTCCAAATAAGCATAATCATGAAATAACCCTAACTAGTCCCTATGTATTCATATTCAGTATACTAATAAAAAATAAAATAGATAAATCTAATATAGTGATCACCAAAGCTTATGGCATAATATGGGGGTTATTAAAAAAATAAACAAACATGCATAGGAGAATATCAATCAAGATATGTATGAGTAAGACCCTAATACATGGAGAAGAAGATAAATATTATTGAAACTTAATACTTATGTTACTTATATCTACTAAATAGAGGAGCAAAGTTAGACCATACATACCTAAAAGATGAACCCATCAAGACTCAATCTCTCCCATAGCCAAAGGGGCTTTTTAAGAGTTTGTTGTGGTTTGTAAGGATCACTAAGAAAGACCAAAGCATCTAAGACTTCCCCACAAGACTAGATTATCCAAGTAAAAACCCTAAGCTAAGACTCCTCAATTAGAAGGACATACGAGTAGATTGTAGAGAACTGTAAGAAAATAATAACTCTTGTTAGTTGGTAAATAATAATGAAAAAATATTTTATATATAAGTGGATTTAACCCTGATTATTTCTAAAAGTTTCATTCAACCTAGTTGTTTAACGGAAAAAAATTCACGAAGCCACTAGCTAGGTAAGCCAAGAGCTAACCTAGATCCTAAATGAATTTTACCCACAAGAGTACAAGGTCAACGTAGTCAACCTAGTACTGTAGATTATTGAAAAGAGATTAAGGTGAGAAAAAGAGGGATAGGAAGTCAAAAAAGACTGGAGGATTATGTAGAAGAGATGTAATATCCTAGGGGAATGATTTTAAGATCTAATTGGATTGGTAATAAGTTATAATAAGGGATAATAATATTGTAAAGCATGAATTTTCTACCCACCCCTTTCTCAATGGATCCCTTATGGTGTGCACTTAGAGAGATTGAGTCTTAAGAATTTCCTATAAGATAGACAACCTCAGTAATCGATAAAAGTTGAAAATATTATGTGTATACAATTTCCATGTATTAGATAGAGGGATAATAGTCATATATATATCTGTGTGGGTGTGTGTGTGTGTGTGTGTGTGTGTGTGTGTGTGTGTGTGTGTGTGTGTGTGTGTGTGTGTGTGTGTGTGTGTGTCTACTATTATATTTCTCGTGTGGGTGATAAAATATGTCTAAGTTAATCTTAGGAGGCCTTAGTTTTGATAATTTATCTATTTGGGAAATGATAAGGATAAAGACATTAACACCATTTTGGGGACACTAACATCATGCCGTACTAGTGTCCTTATTATGGTACTAGTGTATAGCTGGAAAAACACCAAGCATGAAGGGAATATATCAATAAATGAGGAATTGAGACTACTTTAGGACTAACTAGTGATGCCTTTTGCCCACAAAAAAAATGGATAAGTTTAATAATAAGATCTAGGATAGGTATATGGCTAAGCTAACAATAGATATTCTAAAGTAGCACTGTTAGCACTCAAATACAACTTTTGCATGAGTATAGATAGTGATAGTGGGGATCATGATCATGATATATATTATGGTATGGAACTAGGATCATGGTAAGGATTATATCTTGTGATAATGGGAATCACTAACATATCAATTTCTAATCCAT